>CABEEJ010000001.1:269374-280560 GCA_901482245.1 Timema douglasi | reverse complement strand
CAAATAATTGTTTTCATTTTGTCTACCGGTTGGTTGTCTATCACATGGTTCAGCCCGTGTCGATCACTTGGTCCATGTCGTTTCTTCGTGTCTAGCAGTTTGCTGTCTACCACTTTGTCTTCTCGTGTCGACCACTTTGTTGTCTATCACTTTGCCTGCTCCCAGGGATAGGTAGCAGATTTTTGTAGGTGCGGCAATGCATTTTCGAGTTCATAATGCCAAGAGTAAGTAAGTATATTCTTGATTATTGTGAATTATTAGAGATGGGACCTCGAATCCTTAAGGATATTCAAGACTCAAATCCTTAAAAAAAAAAAAAATCAATTTTTCAATTAAAATTTGCTCTAGGGCTCTAATACTGCTTATTGGTGGTTCAAAAACAATTATAAATATAGAATGAAGTTAAAAACCAGACCCGTGACCAGTAATTTAACACTTTACTAATGCATGATTGTTATAAAGAGTGGATTATAAGAAAAAATGTTAACATTTAGTTACTAATTGTATTTTCTATCACTCTACTATATTTATATCTCCTCTTATGTCCATAATTTTTTCCAATATTCGGATTTGGGATATGACCATTCCGTTTGCAAGTGGTTTCTCTGCCCCTGTCATCTTGCCTTTTTGGCTGAATTTAATGATTGGCTTACAATGTTAAAAAAGATTACATATATATTTATCTAGTCTATCATTATTTATTGAGTCAATCTTTTATAGGAGCATGTGATTTAGAGTTTTGAAGTGGATAGTAATAGGGTTTTGTTCTCGGTTTCTATTCCCGTCTTTATTAAGAACTTTGTCTGAGTCGAGTTTAATTATTATGATCACTGAGACTAAAGTTTATATAATTTATCCACATTCTATCTTATGATGTGTGTTAGTAATAGCATGATCAATAACCCGCTTCGGTGGCCACATGGTCTAAGGTATCACTCTCGCAGCAGACTAGAATGCCGATGACGGGGTGGTTGAGGTTCACATCTAGTTTGGGTGTACTAAGGATGTTTTTTACAAAATAGTTTTCCTCTCATCTTCCAAGCAAATGTGGGTATACTTTCTCTAAACATAATCTTCTTCATCCCTAAAACCATTAGCGTAATTAGTACATAAGCATACATCCCGAACAGCTATTAAGATATGGTGCTAATAAAAACATGACCAATTGTACTCTCAGATCTACTATAGACTCTTTTAAGTCTATTGCAAAGAAAAAACCATGGTTTTCTATCAGATTTAAATTCTTTACAGATGTACTATTTACCATCACACACCTTAGCTCAGTCGGTAGCGTGTCTGTTTCTTCAACACTTTACCCATTGTGTATCTGGAGAGTCCGTATTCACAAGAGGCCAGGTGTGTTGATTTACCAGGAATGTGAGTGAACATTTCCCTCACTGCCGCGACATTTTCCAGGGTCCGCACTGTCGACGGCCATCCACTCCCTCTTGCATTCGCAACCAACCCAGTTGACATTAATTTTATGTGGCAATCATCACCATCGCTGCACAAGGACGACAGATTTACACACTTCAAAATGGGAAGCTCTTTGGGCACAATCCTCCAAAGATAGGAAAGGATAGGAAGCTAGCCTTCACAACATCAAGTTGCCAGGAACTTTTCTATTAGTTAGTTTTAACACTGGTGACAAGGGGTAGGTCATATATAAGCTGCTTGTGTGTATGAATCCACAGTTCGATTCATCACGCAACTCGTTAAAACAGTGCTGGTAATATATTAATAAGTAGTAACATAAATCTACACAGCACATAGTACTCAGAACGCGAAATGTGTAATATCACACAAAAATAATCCATAATTTAACAAAAATTGTGTTATTTTATATCATATCTTCAGTACCGAAGATGTAATCATTTAAATAAGTCATGTACAACATAAAAAGTCTTGCTCATTTCATAATTATAAGTATCACATAACCGCGTGATAACTGCATAGTAAGGCCAGTTAGAAGGCCAGCAGCTACTGTCTCACTGGTTAGCCATTAGCTCACACGTGTAAACCAAAAATAGCAATCATGTAGAAAAGTTCTGGTACTATATTTGGGTTTTTTCCCTTAGGTTTAGATAATTTGGTGTTGCAAGAACAAAAACCATTTGATGAACATCTTGTGAACATTCTTCAAGGCTATCTAGAAAGATTGCCTCGTCCAATTTGTATTGTGGCTCACAACGGAAACAGATTTGATTTCCCAATCCTACAATCAGAATTGCAATTTGTTAAAAAGGTAAACCATTGTTTGAACATAAATATTTGTTGTGCATTAACCATTTATATTAAGCTCTTAGTATTTTAGGTTACTTGGATGAAAGTAGGCCTTTATCATGCAACATGTCTTAGAAATGATTATAGATTATTACGATTCAGTTCACTTAAATACAATTTCCTACAAAATATTTTTCAAACTGTCTACACCCAATTTGTTTAGTTCATAGTCAACTTGAGAGCCACTAACACAACTATAATCCAAAACAACAGGATGATGAGGTATTGAAAAAAAATATTAATAAAACTATTATGTTTTTGTTTGGGGTTGTGGCTACAAGAGATATAAAACTTGAAATAATAATTTAAAAAGTATTATATTCACACTTGTATCTATATAACTGGCTATCAAAATAAAAAAATGCATTTTATAACTTAAAGAGTCATTCAAAATACTAGTTTCAAAATAAAACATCTTTTGTAAACAGCTCATGAACACAACCAAAGATGATTTGTGTGACATAATCAACCAACCTTGTTTCGGCTGGTTCAACAACTTAAAGTTGTGAAGAGAACAAAGAATTATAGAAGCTCCAGTTTGAAAATAATTTTTAAGTGAACTACAGAAAAGAAATATAAAACTAATTTACAAAGCAACAGGCTTCTATTTTTATAACATATTCTTTCTTATATAACAAGATTAATATATTCCCTGACTAAAAGTAATCAAAATTATTTTCCAGGGTATCCCAGATGATGTGCTATGCATAGATTCACTTGTAGCATTCAAGGAACTGTTGTGTGCAAAGAAGAGTGATGGGAAGAAAGAGAATCCAACACCCAACTTGGGTATCACACAACTCAACTGTAACCACACAGTCCCCCCAAAGCCCCTAGTTAATCTACAAGACGAGTTTGACAAAGAGTTTGACAACGATTTATGCAAAGTCTTAGACATCATTGAGGAGATACCTCAAATTAAATTTAAAAGTGCTAATGATTTAGAAGAATCTAAGGAAGACCCATCTGCATATATGCTTCTTGTGGAAAAACAGTTGACAGACTCATGCTGCACGACTCCTACAAGGAACATTCGTAGTCTAACATTACAAGAGTGGATACAGGCTAAGAATGAAACTACTCCGAAACAAGAGGATAATATCATTAAAATAAGTAACTCTCCCATTACAAAAACAAAGGTAAATGCTGAACCCACAGATACCACGAAGAGAAGTCGCAAGGATGACGCAGTAGCGGCCAGGAAACGTCTCAACTTTTCTCCCCCTGAATTCGGTGATGTAACCAAAACACCTAAGAGTTTCAAACTGATCGATATATATCAGTTTCTATTGAACAAAAAGTCTGTAAACGATCATATGGCTGAAAGCGACTGTCTTAACTTGTTAGAATGCATTGTCACTATGGGGCCCACATTCGTAGATTGGGTTGATAAAAATGCCAAATTGTTTAGTCTTGTAAAGAAAAGATGGTGAAATTAGTTTTTTTGGCATGCATTATTATTTACAAAAAAAATAAGGTTTTCGTAAAAGTTTTATGAATGTATTAGTTTTAATAGTTTTTTTATGGGATTTTCTTTTTAAATTTGTCATATATTTTCACTACGTTTTATTAGTTCATTTTACAATTATTAAGATATTTTTACATAATTTTATTTTATAGAAAGAGCATGAAAATAAGGTATTTAACGATGTGACCTCTCAACACAATTTTTTTTAACCCTTTACCTGGCACAAGCATTGAACCACCTCATTGTTAGCCTAACCATTCCCTGGCATGGGTGAGTTTCGACATTTCATTGCAATACATTATTAATTATAATGTCATCTATCATTGAACAACTGTACTTTAAGCCAGTCTGATTACTTTATATTGAAGCTAATAGATTAAGCTACCAGTTCAATACTCTTCTATAACCATGAATAAAGCAATAAATGAGTAGCAAAAATATTTGTCGAATATACGAGTAGAGAAAAATTTTCGCCGAGCCAATGCAGAAAGCTGTGAATCCAGGGAATGGTTTAAAATATTAATTCGGCATAAAGGCAATAATAGGCTTATATTTGGAATATTTAGCAAACTCAAATAACTTATTTGGAGGATCCTGTATGTTGTTGGAAGACCAACTTGAATAAAAATGTAAGTTTATTAAAATAATCATCACAATACAACCTGCTAGTAAACTAGTCGAGTTCTCTACAGTAATTTTTCACACAAATAATTGTGTTTTTAAATGAATGTGCCGTAATAAGTATTGCTAGTGATGTTGGAATCAATCTTGTGCACAGAAACACCAAAATCCCATTCATTTGCTTCTTCAAATAATGATTTAAAAAAAAAATCTATATCTGATGATTAAAAAATAGGGGTGTGTGAGTACCCAAAAATTCTAGTTCGGGTAGTTTTGGTAGCTGCTCAAACTCGACTCAAAAGATTTTTTTACAAATTTAAGTACTCAGAATTTTCAATTTTTTTTCTCAAAAATTCCAAGTAGGCCTACTGTATAGTTAATTTTATTTTATTTAAGATATAGTTTCATAGCAAATACAGTCCCTCAATCAAGATTGTAAAGTAATTATTATATTAAATATATTTAAAAACTCAAATTTGTGTGAATATAATTTTTTTTCACAAAAAAAAATTCCTTTAAAAAATGTATGTTTGAACTTATGATTTATAAATGGATCTATTAGAAAAGTTAAGCTTGAAATATTTATTGCTTTATACTACTCGAATTGTATTGTTTTAACTGAATATATTTTTGCTAGTTAATTTAATTTTTATATGTATTTAATTTTTTAAAGTAACTATATTTATATTAAACTTATATTAATCGTATTTTACATTTAAGTTAAAAATTTTATGCCACATTTACACAAGTATTTAACTAAAATCAAGTATTTAACTAAAATCAAGTATTTAACTAAATTCTTGCTTATGTTTTCTAACTCAAGGTGATAAGTTGGTTTTACTATTGATAAATAAAACTATTGCTGATAGTATTTTTGTTGTAAAGCTGGTGGAATGATTGGGACTAGATTAATTGAGGCTAAGGTGCGGGTAGAGTTCAACTCCCCCATTTCACCTTCTCCATTCCATTAATTTTATTAAGCACTAGGGGCATATATATTTTTAATGTGGGTCTTAGTTTTATTGTTTTGGAATGCAGTTTATAGTCGGGTTGCTTGAGATTCCCATAGTTTATAGTTTGGGGATTAGAGTGAGTAATGAGTGTTCAACCCATTTTGGTGGCCGCATGGTTTAAGGCGCTATTCTCGCAATAGACTAGACTGCCGATGGTGGGGAAATGATGGTTCGATTCTGGTCGTGTGTATTGGTGTTTTTTCCTACATGGTTTCCCACTCCCACACAAATGTGGGTACACTTCCTCTTAGGTTCGACATTTATAATCCCTAACACATTAACATAATTAGTACATGAGCGTATAACCCAAATGGGTAGTGTGATGCGGTGCTATAAACATGTTTATAGATTCGAAGTTTGGGGGACATGGTATGGATACAAGCATTGTATGCTTTTTTTTTACAATTAACGTAAGTCTTATACTACTACACTTTTTCAGTGATGTGTAGTGTTGCCAGGGTAGACAAGAGTTGGTTTAAACTATACTTGTGAATTGTTCTCGTCACTTTTAGATAACACTATTGGCCTGGTAACAACGAAGATACATTTCCGTGTGAGGTATGTAGTGCAGAACCTGTGTATTATTGGTTTGATGGGCGACAGACAGGGGCGGATTTACGATTCGGCCACCCACAGGCACTCGATAATTAGCCACCCACCTTTCTTACCTTAATTTCTAACCTTCTAAATTCCTGTTTTCCCCTTACCAGCCCCTATACACCGACACACACATATCATATACACAATTGTTATCTGTGGAATAACAGATAAAAAGTGCTTACATTATTTGATTATTGGTGACCTGGTGGTCTAGGGGTAAGGTGTCAGACTTCTGTGCTGGCGGCCGGGGTTCAATCCTCGGTCCCGCCACAGATTTATCTGATCACCAAACCCTTCCTTCACCTTTGACAAGACATCTTGTGAATGTGAGGAATGCCAGGTCTCCACCGTGGTTCGGATTCCACGTTAAACTGTAGGTCCTTCATTTCATCTCACAATCACCCTACTATTACACATTAGCGTAAGTGCGTATAACCCGAAAGGGTAGTAAGACGCGGTGCTAATAATAATAATATTTGATTATTTATCATACTGAGGTTTTAAACTTATTAAGAATCCAAGCAAAGACTTATGTTTTCTTTCCTCATTCAAAATTTGCCGCCATAGGCAAGTGCCTACTAGGCCTATGCATAAATCCGCCACTGGAGACACTGGGTGAAAACATGTTACAGGTGATTTTAACAATCTATGTTTATCCTGGGAACACTCGAGTATACATCACTACAATATTTATTTAAAATTTGTATTGGATACAAAGTCTAGCGAATTTTCGGTGCATGTGGATGTAGCAAAATAGTCTTAATTTTTTTATTTGATTTTACATTTTTTTAGATATAACTTGTTTGTAAATTAGTATATACTAATATTAAAATTAGTTTGTGAACAACCCTAACTTAAGATTTGAAATTCTATTGTTTTGACAACCTTATGACAAATATGACTCTTGTTAGGTGGATTAAAAAAAAATACTTTCCATATTTTCTTTGTCTTTGATCCCACAGTTGAGCATACTAATCTGAATTCTCAAAGTCAATATGTGATTTGTTTCATCTTTTCATCCCTTTCTCTGAATATTTTTAGCCAAAGTTGAGCCATGTCTATGCGTGTGTGCGAGAGTTCAATTACGCTACTGAAAGAGAATGTGTCTCGCAACAATTTTAAATTGTACTGGTATAGTCAATACAATCTAATTCAATTCTAACTGGGATCACCCATTGTTTTAGAGTGAAATTGTTTAACTCCATCATAGAGTGACACAATTTCAGATGATGTATGTGTCTAAAAATAGTATTACATTAAGTTGCAATCTTATGTTTTTAATATATGGGTTATTTTTAAATTGAGGGACAATTTATGTCTCCTGCCTATATAAATATTTTGTTAATTTTAAAATAAGCAACAATTTTTTAATTAGTAGTAGAAAGTGTATAAAATTTGATAGAAACATTTGATTCTGAGGGTGACCTGGTGGTCTAGAGGTAAGGTGTCGGACTTCTGTGCTGGAGTCCAGGGTTCAATCCTGAGTCCCGGCACAGATTTATCTGATTATCAAACCCTTCCTTAACCTCTGATAAGACGTGTATTAATCACAACTTGTGAATGTGTGGAATGTCAGGCCTCCACCGTGGTTCAGATCCCACGTTAAACTGTAGGTCCTCCATTTCATCTCACAATCACCCTACCTTCACCCTACCATTACACATTAGTGTAAGTGCGTATAACCCGAACGGGTAGTAAGACGCGGTGCTAATAATAATAATAATAATTTAAATATGGTAATATTAAAAACAAATTAGACCAAATAATTATTTAAAGTGCCTTTCATCACCTCATTAACTGTCCCCACCTCTTAATTTCAAAGTTTGAAGTTATATACAAAAATAAAGAAAAAGAGTAAAAAATGTATAACCACGGTAAAATATTCCCGTAATACTGTTATTTTTGTCTAAAGAATCTATTTTAATAAACAATCCATGAATTTCGACATTTTAATCAATGTTTGTTGTCCCCAAGCAATACACTGGACAAACATGATATTTTGAATTTGGTGCTAAACCCTCCAGAATGCTTCGCTGTTCCCCATTAGCCATAAAGTGCTGTTGTCCTATACCTACTAGTACTTGTTATTTCATAAGTTAAAACGTTTATTTAATATTACTCTGTCAACGTACGAAAATTCAGGTAAATAGTATAGAGTATGTTAATTGCAAATCACTTCACTAACATTAATATCATTTGGAGTTTTTGAAATAACTAAGCCAATACCAGTTCAGTTGAACGTAAATGGAGGCAGGCACTAAACTCATTGTTTGTTTGCCGCTTTATACTTATATTATAGTTATGAAACTCTAAATTCCACCAAAAACATCACTTTGCTAACGTTATTTGGTAACAAAAATGGTCTTATCACCTCTCTAACCTTGCTTAGTGACTAAAATGGTATCATCACCTCACTAACGTCAGTCAGGTGACAAAACTAATTATAGTCACGTAGCTCACGTTAGTGAAGTGAAATTTTTGTAAATCCTGTTTTCTCAAACATCACTTAGCTAACACCTGCGTCACTTCACTAACGACAGTAAAATAACTTATTTCTCACTAACACTCTTAGAAAATAAATAAATATTATAATATAGTATTAACATTTGAGCTATTAAAAACATAAATAAAAAATAAGAAATGTAAAACTTAATTTTCTATGGATTTTGGAAAATTTAACATCACTAACACATGAGTTTTGTATGATTCTTTGCTTACAAAATCCTAATTCCAATAAATTAGGGCTAGTAAAAATGTATAGCTTTTATATTATTGGTAAAAATACATATTTTATTTGGATATTAGAGATTATAACATATTTATGTGCTCGGCTGGTTTTATTACTTCTTTAATAAATCTAGTATAATCAGGCAATATATTATACTTTTCCTGAAATTTTTATTTTTGGATTTCCTATTTGTCCCTCAATTTGAGAATGACCCATATAGGGACTGGAAAAGTTGTAAATTGACTCTGGAAAAGTTTGAGAATATAAAAATATATTTTGGCTGGAAACCTTGGTAATATAACTTGTATTTTTAGAGCTTATTATTAGAAATATAGATGAGTCAATAAGTTAATTTTTTCAAACCTTCACAATCCTTGGCTGGATAACTCCAAAAGCTAAAAGAGCTTCAAAGAACTTTCGAGAATAATCTCAGAGATATCAACAAAAACTGTTACATCAAAATTATGAAACTAGGACTAGTTGAAAAATTCTTACCTGACTTCTGGGTTGAGTTCCTTGAATGCCATAAGAAATTCAGATAAATTTCCAGTAAGGGACCTACACGAATAGTATTTCAGTTTAAACATGCAGTTAGCTCAGGGACATCCTCACCCTGTAGATTAAGCAACTGAAAGACATTCCCTGGTACAGATTCATGTTTTCTTAAGGCCAAACCTTGCTTGGCCAGGTTTTGGATTCTAGTCATCTTCTCAAGACATAACCTACCAAAAGAGAGATCCGATTTTTTTTTGTGAACATTTCTGCTTATTGATTGGGTTCTTCTGTTTGTGACTCAGCATTTCTCGTTTATAAGAGTCTGATTTTGGTGTATACCAAACCTCTCTAATGATTTCTTCCAGTTGTTGAAACCCCAAACAGCAAAACTATCCTCCAAGGATTTTATAGGGTTTTGAAAATGTAACATAATATAATTTTTAATGTTTTTAGCAATAGCAATGATCTATTCAATTGGAGAATAATTCACAATTTTACTTTGCCGTAGCAGTTTTTAAAATGACTGGTAAAGTTTTGCGTGCAATCGTATGATACTGATCACAAAAAGACATGCATTGCTTATCTTTCAATACAAATATTTAACAGAGCTATTCCAGTTGTACTGCAATTAAAAATAATTTGTACTTTATATAGCCTAAACACAAACAGAATTTGATCTTATAGGATATTTACTACATATTGTAAGTAACGTTATCTTACGAATTTTATCAATCTGGTCTGGAGTATCAATGACAGTGATTTGTCCTCTGAATATTTAAATTCCTACAACTAATTCTTTTATTTAAAAAAATGCAATGATTGCTTCCATTCTTCACTAGCAAACCATACATTTTTATAAATATTTTATATTTTTGAAAAAACATTTTTAACAGTTTAATAAGGAACGTTTAAAATTATGTATAGTAGAATTCAATTTTCAATAAAATTATACAAATTGTGTTAATTTAACATGAAAGACATAGATAAGTAATGTAATGTGATAATAATATTGGCACTATAATTTGATTCATATATGAAAAATTGTTAATTATGATTACAAGTTAAAAAATATAATAAAAAATTTGATAAAAATCAATGAAATTATAACAAACATCTAAAAAGTTCAGTACATTTAAAAAAAAAAGTGTAAACTCTTTTAAGTCAAATTACATTTAAACTATGTGTGTTAAGTGAGGATGATGTGATCATGCATAAATTACATGTCTTTGTATTATATTGAGAATTTAAACAGAATGATTTGTGAGAATTGAGAAAATATAAAAAATATGTAAAAATTGAATTTCTTTCTTATCTGTAATTCCCTGTTCCTTAGAGATACTGCTGCAATCCCTGCAATGTTATTAAAGTTTTGATGCTACGACGGCATCATCCTCAGGTCTGATGAAAAAAAGAAAACACCAAATGAAATTATGGTTAAAACACAGTGTGTTAGCCAATGTGGTATAAAAAGTAAATTTTATGAAAGTTGATAAGTTATAATAACAGAATTTGAATAGATGAAATAGTATATTTACCAGATTTAAAAGCTATACAGTTGAGTGTTCCTAGTTGTTTGAGAACGGAAACTAGTATGATCTTAAAATTAATGTGTGTATATAAAGTGAGAAGAGATCGTTCTGGAACAAATATACTGTATATCTAGTTTAATATTGTGTACTTAGAAATTGAGATGGGATCGTAGATAAGACTTTGAATTTTATGTTATAATAATATTTAGCACCGCGTCTTACTACCCGTTCGGGTTATACGCTAATTTTATGTTAATAAATGTGCTATAAGGATTGGAAATAGAGAATTAGAAAAAAAGGATATGATATATGGGGTGCAAGTCTTCTCGACACTGGCCCAAACAGATAATTTACTACTATGAAAGTATGGGCGGGTGCAGATAGTTTTGGAAGTTTTAGTGATTTTAGTGTGCTGAGGGTAATTATAAGTGGGGGAGGGGGGGGGGGGG
>CABEEJ010000001.1:259268-269313 GCA_901482245.1 Timema douglasi | reverse complement strand
GGGGGGAAAGATTCCAGACATTTCCCCATAAGCAATAAAACAAAATATTTTGCTCAGTCTTGCATTTATTTATTATCAACTTATACAATAAAACTTAATATTTGTACATTTTATTAAAATTTCAACAATTTACTTTCGTTACAAATGTTAGATATATTTCAAATATGAAGTCAAGTTTATAATACAAAAGTTACATATACTCCAAATATGAAGTTAAGTTTTTAATACAAAAATTACATATACTCCAAATATGAAGTCAAGTTTTTGAGAACCCCTTTCTACCCATAATTAATTATAGGTTTGAAAATAGACAATTATTGTATAAAATAAGCACCCATTTAATTACAACACATAATTAATTTTGATCAGTCTTACCTCCCGAGAGAGGAAATAGTGAAGTGTTTGTAATAATGTCTCTTAATTGTTTTTAATTATATTTGTGATTCATTTTATATAATTTGATCATATTTATTGATATGTTATAACATTCCTAATGCACTTTATTTCATACACTTAGAATAATATTTAAAAAAATAATAAGATAAATAGATGGAAATAAGTAACACACAAGACCAATATTGATATTTTTCTTTCCTCTTTTGTTGTTCTTAATAAAATAACAAAAGTGTGAACTGTATTTCTTTTTGTTGTAAAAGCCATGTGTTTGTTCCTTCTTATGTGTTTCTATCCACTTTTTCTGTGCCTTCTTCCAAATATATATTGCATAATACCTCATAAAAGAGGGTAAGAAATTTTCCTTAAAGAAACCCTAGTAAAAATACAAATAAGGGCAAATGGTCAAAAGACTAGTAAAAATCAAATAGCTACTGGTAAACCAAAGCTTAGGACAAAATGTTCTCTGAAACTACAAACTCTCTTTCCTATATAATTTTACTATTCACTATAGCATGATGACAACAGTTTAGTTTACTGTTCTCTTGAATGAATGGAAACACTGAATTATCACTTACATTAAATTAATTCATAGTGTTTACACACTTTTTTCGTATATTTATAAGTATTTGGGCAATTATTTGTTTTTATATTCAATTTGTTTTGTTAAATATTGTTTCTAAGAAACTTAAGCATTAAGGTCATGACAAACTCTTCAAACTTTTTACAATTCAAATGGCTAACTTTGAAACAATGCTTGTCTAGGGTAGAATCAGTGCAACTGATTTAGTGTGGAAATAAAATGGTAGAATCAGTGCACCTGATTTAGTGTGGAAATAAAATGGTAGAATCAGTGCACATGATTTGGTGTGGAAATAAAATGGTAGAATCAGTGCAGCTGATTTAGTGTGGAAATAAAATGGTATCTAATCAGTGCACATGATTTAGTGTGGAGATAAAATGGTAGAATCAGTGCACCTGACTTAGTGTGGAGATAAAATGGTAAAATCAGTGCAGCTGATTTAGTGTGGAGATAAAATGATAGAATCAGTGCACCTGACTTAGTGTGGAGATAAAATGGTAAAATCAGTGCAGCTGATTTAGTGTGGAGATAAAATGATAGAATCAGTGCACCTGACTTAGTGTGGAGATAAAATGGTAAAATCAGTGCAGCTGATTTAGTGTGGAGATAAAATGATAGAATCAGTGCACCTGACTTAGTGTGGAGATAAAATGGTAAAATCAGTGCAGCTGATTTAGTGTGGAGATAAAATGATAGAATCAGTGCACCTGACTTAGTGTGGAGATAAAATGGTAAAATCAGTGCAGCTGATTTAGTGTGGAGATAAAATGATAGAATCAATGCACCTGACTTAGTGTGGAGATAAAATGGTAAAATCAGTGCAGCTGATTTAGTGTGGAGATAAAATGATAGAATCAGTGCACCTGACTTAGTGTGGAGATAAAATGGTAAAATCAGTGCAGCTGATTTAGTGTGGAGATAAAATGATAGAATCAATGCACCTGACTTAGTGTGGAGATAAAATGGTAAAATCAGTGCAGCTGATTTAGTGTGGAGATAAAATGATAGAATCAGTGCACCTGACTTAGTGTGGAGATAAAATGGTAAAATCAGTGCAGCTGATTTAGTGTGGAGATAAAATGATAGAATCAATGCACCTGACTTAGTGTGGAGATAAAATGGTAAAATCAGTGCAGCTGATTTAGTGTGGAGATAAAATGATAGAATCAATGCACCTGATTTAGTGTGGAGATAAAATGGTAAAATCAGTTAAGTTTATCTTTCACTTGATAAACTAAAGAGTACTTTACAAAAATTACCATGAGAATGTAAGCTTAAATTGAAAAATGACATCTAAACACAATAATTGAACCCTGAATCTTTGGCTCAGTACAGCAATGCTCTAACCACTGAGCTTTCTAGGAGTTGCAAATTTGTACATTGTGCATTCATACAGTTGTTATTTTTCTATTAGCAGCATAAAGCCCTTCTGAGTCAAAGGTGGCTGCATTATCTGATAGTTTGAGATGTTAAATGATCATGCATATGTAGCCGACGATTTCCGCACATCCATCACAGACTACCTTAAAGTATGAGTGAAACATGATCCTGGGCATGGGCATGGGATGACTTCTGGATAGCATAGCAATTAGACCATTGGTGTACTTAGCCAAAGGTCCAGGGTTTGATGCACATGTCCAGATGTAATTTTTCAATTTAATGAAAGTTATTTAGATTATATTTGTAATGGTAATGAAAATGATCATGAACAAAATGTTAGAAAAATTCGAGGAGGAAAGAATGAAAACCATGATGTTTGCTGATGACTTGATGGGATGGGGGGAGAAGGAAGAGGAAGTACAGGAACAGCTATAAGAATGGAATGAGGAAGTAAAAGAACATGGAATGACATTTAGCATGTAAAGTGGGAAATTATGGTAATGACAAAGAAGAGGGTAAGGTCTAATAAAGATATAAGGTTGGATGGAGTAGAGCTGAGGAAAGTACAGAACATAAAATATCTTGGAAGCATGAATGAGGTAAAAGCTAAAAGTAGGGAGAATGTAATGAGAAGAAGACAGCAGGGAAATTTGTTCTATATGTGTGTAAGAGACCTGCTATGCAAAAGGGAAGTCCCCTTCAAATCCACGGAAATGTTGTACAGGGTGTAATGTGTACACATTGTTACATATGCAGCAGAAACATGGACAATGAATGTAAGATAGACCAGGAAAGTGGAGGCCATGGGAATAAAGTTTGTGAAGAGCATGTTAGTTGTCTTAAGGAAAAACAAGATTAGGAATGAAGTTATCCAGGAAAGAGTGGGGGTACAGGGATTAAATGAGATAGTAGAGGAAGCAAGACTGAGGTGGTATGGGCATATAGTGAGGATTGAAAAAGGGAAGATCCCAAAGAAAATGTCGAAAATTAAGTATGTAGGAAAAATACCACAAGGTAGCCTAAGAAAGAGATAGGAGGAGCAGATAACAGAATGTGTTCATGTGACAGGAGAATAATGGAAGAAATTAAAGGAAGAAGAATGGTGGAAGGATAGAATAAGAGTGAGGCATTATACTAAAGTAGCCCGGCCACAGGCTGGAAACAGTTGATGATGAAATATTTGCGAACCTTCTATCCTTTGCAGCAGCACAGATGAATATTACTCTTTTCTTTGATGGAGAACAAACCATGCTTAGTACCGGCTTTCCTTGATTTGAATATAGATGACATATCACCCTTAAGATCTGATGTGAAGATATTAGAATGTGACCGATTTTGCGAGTTCAGTTGGTTTTTAGACTGTGAATATCATCATTGAGCATAGAAACTTTTTCTTCTAAGTTTATAATCCTACTCAAAACCTTATCAACCTTTTCATTGTTCCTAGCAACACCATGTTGTATGCCTTCCAAAATAGCGACTATTTTAGTCAGCAAAACTGCAGATTCATTGCTATCATTTCTGTTAGATATTTCCTTGATGTCTGCACTGTCGACAACATCAAGAGAACTGCTTGGACTACTCTCCAAAGAGGAGGCTGCAACTTGGGTGCTATTGGAGTTGTAATCAGTCTTGCACTTTTCCAATTCCGATTTGGCTACTGCAAAAAAAATTTTTTTTTATTAAAGTACGATATTACTACATAATATGAAATGATATAATACAATCACTGTAATATGAAAAATTTTGTTTTAAATATTGTATAAAGAAATTGTGTGTTTGTTACACACACACACACACACACACACACACACACATTAATTGGCAACTACTTAATATTCCACTTCAATGGCCAAACCTTCTAAGGAGTCACTCTCATTTTAGACTAGCCTTCTGATGACAGGGATATCGAGGTTCAAATCCTGGTCAGGTGTACTGAGGGTGTTTTTTTCCTAAATGGTTTTCTTCCCCAGGTGATAGATACAGGAATGCTCGCCACCAATAAAGAGTGTCTGGAGAATTCTAGAAATGGGGTGAACCAGGAACAAGCGAAAAAGGATAACATCTGGTGAAGAAGACCAACTAATAAAAGAGCCTAAACCAGATTAGAAAACTAGAATAAATAAAAGAATAAGAAAAGATTATTGAAAAACTAAATAAAGAAGGAAAAAGAACCTGTCTTACCACCAGGAAACAGGTTATTAAGATCCCGAAGAAAAAAAAAAGTTTCAAAATCTACTTCCAAGCAAATGTGGGTAGATTACCTCTAAAATGCTTCTTTCTTCCTCCCTACCTCATTAGAGTAATTATCATATATGTGTATAGCCTGAACAGGTAGTAAGAAGTGAGAAAAAAACAATAGGGATGGTCCCTCAAATCCCTAAGGATATTAGAGAAATTTTCAAATTTGAGACTCAAGACTTTAAAAAAAACTATTTCAAGTGACATTTGTTTTAGAGCTCTAATACTGCTTAATGGTTGTCCAAAACTAGTTCACTTAACTGAATGAATGAATATTATAACGAATGTATTATAAAAAGAATGTTAACATTTGATTACTATTTGTATTTTCTAATATTCTATTATATTTATATTTCCTCTTATGTTCATAATTTTTTCTAAGTTTCGGATTCGAGATTCAAAGGTGGGGATTCAGATTTGTCAAATAGTGGATTCGTCCCAACTATAAACACTTTTTTACTTTCTCACTATTTTACAGGTAGAGAAAGTATTGTGATCGTCAAAAAAATTTGATCTTGAGATTTTGATAAATCTCGACGTTTCATGACCCCCGAATCCGACAAAGAGGTTTTTGAATTTCCGTCTGTTTGTCTGTACCTCCAACTAAAGCTTAAACTTATTTACCGATCGGTATAAAACTTGGTATCTAGGGTTTTCATAGGGTTGCCCCGAGGTGTTTTTTGAATTGGCTATCTAACCCTAAAATTAAGGGTATTTTACTGAAGGGCAAAAAGAGAAAAAGTCAATTTTCTCAAAATCGGCTATAACGATTTTGATTAAATTTAATTTCTGAACATTCATAAATATTCCCAAAAAAATGGCTAATCTCGATATTTTGGCAAAATGACTTTAAGGGTTCCGGGCTGGTGCGTAAATTCTCATTTTGTATCATATCTCTAAAACTATTTAAGAAATGAAATTACTTATCATTACAAATATGTAGATCTATTTATAATATGAATATTTTAATTGAAGCATATTTTTATAAAACCAATAACTTTCAAGCTATACGCAAAAAACAACAACTGAAATGTTGATGGATGTCAACGTCTCATGACCCCACAAACCCTAAATAGTGGTCTTTGCAATGCCGTCTGTCTGTGTGTCTGTTTAAACTTAAAATTAAGAGTAGTTTAATAAAGGGCGAAAAGAGAAAAAATGTTTTTGCAGTCAATATTGGCAACATTTTACTATATTATATTTGGTACTCTGTAGGTATTGATATCATATATGAAAAGTAATAACTGAAGATAAAGTGAATTGATGTTTGAATATGTGAAGCATATCTAGTAACTTTTCATAGTTGTCAATGTCCATTTATAATAAAATTGGGATATTTCTATCCTAATAGTTTACCTTCCTTTCTTATTACTTAAATTACATTAATTCACAATGTTTCTAAATTGTGTTAATACATTTCATCAGGCAATTGTTTGTTTTTATCTTTATATTATGATAAAAGAAATATTTAAAATATTTGTATTACTTACCTATTATCTATTTCAAATTTCACACTTATATTAAAAATATTATTATAAATACAATTACTGTATTATATCAATATAAACAATAAGTATATCAGATTAATATTATTACTATGGTGTATTGTGTCTACCCTGACACGGCAAGCTCTGAATGGTTTAGTGATTCAAATTAGGGATGTGCGAGAACCCATTTTTCAATTTGAGACAAGAATATAAAAAAGTATCGAGACACGAGACGAGAAAACGTCCTTTGAAAATAAAAAAATTAGATTAAGTTTACTAAAATAAATATATAGTTTATGGAGTCCCTTTCGGACATTTGAGCTGGTGCTTTATTTAGATTGTCTTATATAAAGTTCATTCAAATACGTGAAATATCTAATACACAATTTATATGCAATCAATAAAATTGTGATATGTAGTTATAATGAACACCATTTATAATTTAATTTTGTAGTGTAACAGCTTATATTGTCAAAGTTTGATATTTAAAAACAATATTTATAACCAAAACCTTTCTTAATGAAGACTGTTTTCAGGGAGGGAACGCGGCCTATTTTTGTGTTATTACGGTATTATTGGAAATAATAAATTCCTGGTTTGGTTTTCAAATTTCTTTAAGGCCCCTATTTGCTTCTTTTTTTATTTCTCAAATTTTTTCCTTGAATTTTTGTGTCTCACACGCCCCTAATTAAAATTTGGAACTCCAAGATCTCGAATGAGGGTAAAGTATGCAGAGATATCAATTAATTGTCAACTACATTTAAGGCGGTATGCAAGAAATAGCCTGAGTAAATGCTAAGTAGATGCTCAAGTGGGCCACTAATTTAAGCAGCGCATTAGTATGAGTAGACGCTGAGTATCCCCAAAGTGTGTTTGGGATTACACTTATGCGCTACTCACATTGTGACACATTTTTGGAAAAATCTCTACACAACTGACAACCAAATCAACACTACTACCACTGGGCAGTCATTTAGCATATACTCAGGCTCCTTCTTGCATACAGCACTTAAACTTACACACAAGCTCTGCTAAAGCAAAGGGATCACAGGCATCAGCCTCAAAGATCTTCTTGGCTAAATTTTTCTTGATTTTATTAATTCTTCCAATATAGTTGTCACGATGTACCTTTGTCATGCCCTCTAGCAAATTGTAGCGTGTGTCCCAGAAATATGTAATGCAACCTTCTTCGATTTTCTCCTGTAGTTTGTCGATCATCTAGAGATAGATTGAAGACTTTTTAGGTCATATTAACTCACAAAATAAGGCTTGCAAAAGGTATTTTTATAGATTTTCTATTAAAAATTGGTTCAAAGGCCCATTTTCTTGAATAAAAATCATTTTATCTACGGTCCCGGCACATATTTATCTGATTACCAAACCCATCCTTCACCTTTGACAAGACGTGTATTAATCACAACTTGTGAATGTGGGGAATGCCAGGCCTCCACCATGGCTAGGATTCCACGTTAAACTGTAGGTCCTCCATTTCATCTCACAATCACCCTACCATTACACATTAGCTTAAGTGTGTGTAACCCGAACGGGTAGTAAGATGCGGTGCTGGTAATAATAATAACATTGTATCTACAAATCCTGACTCTTGATTCTGAATATTAGAAAATATGATAGGCATTGACTTAACTTTTCCACATTAATTGGTAAATTAATGATCAGAGTTCTGGTTGTTAGGTTTAGCCAATAATGATGTTGCACTAAACTACTAGTAAGCATCATAGTAGCTCTACACAAAAAATTGTTTCAAAAGCTAAAGTCTTGAATATCCTTAAGGATTCTAAGATTCAAAGGTTTCACTCCTAAAAACTAAGTTTTGCAAATGGATCTAAAGGGGCATCATTTAGAGGTGTGAGAAGTCCACTTTTTCAATTTGAAGCAAACTCTAATCGGATATATGTTCAAATATTTTTTGTGGGTTGTTTTATGCTTGAAAACATCTTATAATGTGGTTATTTAAATCATTTTTATGCCCTAAAATTACTTTTAAATGTTTTATTACACATTTGTTTGTAATACTTCATTTTATATATTTCATATCTTCCCCCAATCCCTCACCTTTTTAGGAATTTTATAACCTCGTCACTAGTGTTTCCTTCACAAGGAAATGCAACAAAGAAGAGGTTTGCTAAATGCAACAAGGATTTTGACTTTCATCTATAGCTGCATCACTCCTTTGTTTTGTATTTGTTTATGCCTAAATTTTACATAGTTGTTCCCTCTTAATTACTCTAGCTTTCTAGTGTTTTTTTTATCATATTTTAATAATTTTCAATTGATAAGTGTGTTTATGATCTAAAGATTACTTATGTAGGGGGCACAATTTTAAACAATAGTACATAGTAATGATTTATATGTTATGACCGGCCGCCAGTTCATAGAGGATGGGAGCACATGCACACACATAAATAATAGAGAAATGTTTACTATCCTATAACTAACTAGTTTAATAACATGGAATATAAAATATACAATTATATACAAAAGATGCTCTATTCATGGTTCTGTCCCCGGGTAAACTACCTTAACCCTAATATATTCTTAGACCATGCAGAGGTATTTAGTTTGACAACATCCTCTGATGAAATAGCGGACACGACTGTCCTGCTAGTCAGTCAGTTTATCCCTGCATGAATTTCGGGTCATAAACTGTTCATTCATCCCTAAATGGAACTTACATGGTCAGTACAGAAGACATTGTCTCAAGACTAGGAATGAAATCGTAAGCTAGACGGCCGTCCTAAGTTACAACTATTCCTCGTTTCAACTATGCACTTCTATAGCGGCAAATTCTTAATTTTTAATGTACAGTCTGTTCAATATATTGTTGGATCCTAACATATATATTTGAAGCATCAGCACACAGTTGTGGTCTAAAAGCAAGTGGCTAAAAATATAAAATCATGAGTCATATAAAACTATAATAGAATGTTGGTAGGAAGATACTTTTAGAAAATACAAACTTTTTTTATAGCCAACATGGATTAAGTTTTGTTATATTGTTTATTTAAATTTGAAAAATTATGCCTGGACACATAAATCAAAGAGAGGACCCTTGGATAGCAATGCAATGCCCTATCAAGGATTTATGCTGTGCTCGGGGTCTTTATGTAGTTCTTGATGCAGCTGACTTCTAAGCTTTGTTATTCATGTACAGTAAAACATCGTTAAACTGAACCTTGGTGGTCCAAAATTCTGGATAATCCCAACACACTTTTTGGNATTGGTTAAAAGAGAATTCTAAGAATCAGTGATATTTGATAATAAAATATGCTTAATATTTACATGTTGTAGTCAACATAATGTGTTTTCCTATAACTAAAAATAATTACAGTACATACTACATGTTTTACACCAGTTACATTAATGTTGGATTAAACCCATTCAAGTGTAATTTAAAATTCATGAAAATACAGTATTCTCCCACTTAGCCAGAATTTTCGCTAATCCAAACAAGCTTAAGTACCAATTAGTTCGAATTAACAAGATTTTAATATACAATTAATTGTACAAGCTTTAGCTTTCTCTATATATTACTATTATTTTATAGGTATTGGTAATACTTATCAAATGTGACAACTGCAGATCACATGACCTGATGTATTAATACATAAAGGTAGATCTAGTTATATTTAAGGAAAATCTCTTTTTGCTTTTTAAGGTATTTTGTTATATGTATTTGGGAGAAGGTACAGGAAAGGTGAATAGAAAATATATAAAAGGAAACAAACACAACATGACCTTTATAATGAAAAGAAGAACACAGTTCATACTTTACACTGCTGCCACTGAACAAAGAAGTAATGTCTCTTGAAGAAAACCAATTGCTACTACTCAATCCTATGACCTAGGTTTCATTCTATAGGAACTCATCAGAAGGGAATGTGAAATATGCAATGCAACTTCCTAAAGGAGGAGCCTCCCCCCCCCCCCCCCCCCCCCCCCC
>CABEEJ010000001.1:172459-259263 GCA_901482245.1 Timema douglasi | reverse complement strand
CCCCCCCCTCTGAAAAAGTAGCTTTAGTAGCTTTTCTAGCTGTCAGATAAGGTTCTTCCTATGATAAGTGGACTACTCTCGTAATTGTTAGTAAAACTTTACTTATGAACAAATGAGTAATGAACAGTACTACAGTGAATAGAACAAGACACAGCAAACTGCTTACCTGCAAGAAAAGGCTGCTCAATCTTTGGGTCCAAAATTCTGGTTCTTGTTCGATAACCTCCCACATCAAGAAGGTTTTAATGTAATAGCTTTCAAGAAGAGACCAACCTTGGATGTCTCGCATTTTCTGAAATATATATGTAATGAACCTATAGATCATCTGCAGTGGCCATCACGATAAATTAATTCACATGTATAGTAAATAGACACTTTGAAATATCTCATTTTTATAAAAATTTACTTGGCACAGTAAAATTAATATACAAATTTAAGTTCACTGTAGCATTTTATTTAATGTAACTTCTATATTAATAAAATAAAGAATTGGTAAGGTTTGTCTATCTGTCATGAAAATTGTGCAATATCTAACACATGCAAGAGGTCTGAAATTTTAAAATTAGTAGCCAATGTGCACGAATGAATTAACCTTGAAGCAGGAATTTCACAAGTTTGCTTAAATTTTGTCAAATGAATTAAAAATCGAGTCAGAAGCAATAAAATGAAGTTTTTTTAAGCAAAGCACTGCCCAGAGTACTTATGTTAATTACATATATGCGAAATAAAACGAAAGTGATTCTTTTTAAGAATTGTTTATGTGTGAATAATGGTTAATTATGTTGATTTTAATGATAATTAATTATATACATGCTTTGACTGGAATTACACCAGAATACAGTATCAACTGTACTATTATTATAACTTTCTTCTAATATTCCTTTAACAAATCAAAATTTCCAGTCAAGAACAAATATTTACCTCCAACAAAGGGGAATTAAAACGTGTAATTGATCTGGCCAATGTGACAGACATATTATGGGCAAAGGAAAATATATAAAAATTTAGCCATGATTTTTCTTTACATTACATTTTCCAGGATATGTATGAAACTTCGAAAATTTATGAGCTGCAACTTTGCTTTGAAATAAATGTCATCTCTGACCACTACAAAACTTCACCAATATAAATAGTGACCGGTAAAATACACATTTATGTTTAAATTTTTCCACTCTCTGTAGTTGTGATAGTCTTGATTTATCAGCCTTGGACAACATATTCTAAACAATTTTGTGATAAAAACAATTTTAAAAATATAAAAATATTCAAACTTCAAAAATAATTAATGTATTTAATACGGCTTTGCTTTGAATGGACTTAGTTGAACATCATTGAAAGTTGGTTACTTTTAGTGTGTTATATACTTATTTCAAAATGTAAGGTCCTTTTCAATCCTATTTTGAAATAACAAACCACTCTCCCTATTTCAATATTGTAATTTGTAAGGTATCTGAACATAAGGAAATATATATTTTTTTAAATTCCCCATGTCTTATTATTATTATTAGCACCGCGTCTTACTACCCGTTCGGGTTATACGCATTTACGCTAATGTGTAATGGTAGGGTGATTGTGAGATGAAATGAAGGACCTACAGTTTAACGTGGAATCCGAACCACGGTGGAGGCCTGGCATTCCTCACATTCACAAGATGTCTTGTCAGAGGTGAAGGAAGGGTTTGGTAATCAGATAAATCTTTGCCGGGACCGAGGATTGAACCCCGGCCGCCAGCACAGAAGTCTGACACCTTACCCCTAGACCACCAGGTCACCTACCCCATGTCTTATTACCTCTTCAGGTTATATGCATCCGGGAAGATTACTCTAATGGGGTAAGGATGAGGAAGGAAACATGTTAGAGGTAATTTACCCACATTGGCATGGAAGGAGAGTCAAAACCACTTAGGAAAAATTACCCTCAGTAAACCTGACTGGGATTCGAACCCCGATTTTGTAATCAGCAGGTAAATGGCAATACAAATTAATAATGTTCAAATGTGAAATATTCAAGGATCATGCAAATTATGGGTGAAATAGTTGTTTGTATCAGTGTTTCACAAACTTTGCCAGTCGTGTATTAACTTTAGGGATTACTCCTCCCAGTTTTTCATTAAAACAGGAAATTAATATACTAGGAAACTGCTTTACAGCATTCTGCTAATACAGCAGTTTACAATCATACATGTTTACAATGTTCGGGACTTGTCTCGCTCTTCCAGCATTTTTCGTCATGACGCGCGCAGTGAATGGCTTTGGTTGCCATTCTATGTCGGTAATTCAGTTTGTTTACAGTAGTAATGGGCACTATTGATTATTGAATGATGAAAAATATAAAATGACAATTCGATAGTTTTCATTCGAATGAATGAACTATTGTGTACTATATATAATAGTGTAAACATGTTTTAGAATTTTGTATTAATTTGAAAGTTAAAGAAAAGTTTATGTTCTGCTTTATAATGGGTTCTGGAATCCAACCTGCCTTATGAGAGGGGCCCTACTGTACCTTCTATTTGGTAAAGTATAAACGGTTGTTCTAAATTTTAATAAAGCCTTAATGGTGAACTAAACAAAACCACGAGAGGGAGAGAAAGGCTTATTAAAGTCAAAGAATTCATGTCAAAATCTTTGTTAATTTGTTTAATGTAATTACTATAATAATAAAAAAAAATTAATACAATTCAATGCTACAGGCCTTACCCCCTGAAATCTTTTGCATACCCCTCGGGGTACAAGTAAGTTACTACAGTTTAGGAAACATTGGTTAACACAATATGTTTAAAGTATTGGTGTTTGTACCTTAAGTAACCGACAAATAGGTTTAAGGTTACCCTTTCCATGAATGAGTTCTCGTTCTTGTTCATGGAATGCTAACCTCCAAAATGTATCTTTAAAATCAAAGTTATTTTTTGGCTTGGGCACTATAAACCACGCTTCCTGAAAACACAAGAAAGTAAAAAATAGATTTCAAACAAAATGTATCCTATATTAATTTAGATTGTTAAGTCAAGACTTACCAATGTATTTTTTTATAACACTGATATTAAAATTAGGTAATTTGTTCAATACAAGCTTGCCTACAATGATGGTTACATTTTATAGAGCTGGAGTTGGCAATCCTTTTGATATTGTGGACCATGTGGATTTTGAAAAAATGTGATGGGCTAGTTTGAAAAACGTATCGAGCAAAAACTTTCAGCTTCATATTTCTCATAGAGTAAATAGTTTTTAATCTATTTTTATGAAAATAATTGTTTGTTTGCTAAATATTTTACAGGCCAGATAAAATAAGTCAGCTGTAGGTTGCCGTGACCGTTGGTCTACAGCAATGCTGTCCACCTTAAAGCTAGCTAAGGGCCTCATTTTATATTCTGAGATATATATGGAAATTGGGCCCATACAGTTTCAACAATGTTTTTTTAGATGATACTCTTGAGATTAAACAGAAAATTTGTTGCTTTTTTTACTAAGTTACTTAGTTTAGTTTGAGATTAATTGCTTTGAATTTTATAATCTAATTAAATTCATATTTTGTAATTATTTTGATAAATTATATGACTTAAGACCCAAGGGAAAATACATTAATATTTAAGGAAAATGATGAATATTGAAACATTCAGTCAAGAGTAATTTGAATTTGTTACCAAGCAGAAACAACATTTACTAAAAATATTTGGGAACAAAATTTGTACAAATACCTATTTTCTTTAATGTAAATGTTTCTGCTACAAGAGCTGGTATATCCACAGTGACAGTTGTAGTGGCAAGCCACAGCAAACGCATCAGAGAGTAATCTGAGAGAAAGCTTCTGTAACGTTACTTTATATATATTTCAGAGGTAAGTACTTGCAAATATGAAATACAATTCCAAAATCACGGATATGGGGAAACCAATTTTCTGATAACAGCTTGAAGAAATTGATGCCTTCCTCTTCTCTGATGCTAAGAAAAATATCTGTTTGCAGGTCACATGGTTCCAGTTGATATCTAGGATCTTGATCTACAATTTTCCCACTTAGTGGATTTCTAAAAAGTGCAGTGCTACTCCTAAGTTCATCAAACTCTTTAAGTCTTGCATTAAATTCTTCCTAGATGATGTTTATGTTTGATGCAAAGCTTGCACAATTAGAAGTTGCACAATTTTTTGCGGATAATTCCAAGCTTGAAGGGAAATGAGCCAAACTGTTTTTTCCGGCTTCTCTTCAAATTTGTTTTTTATAAAGTCACTCACATGGCCAAATGGGGTTGGGATAGTCCGTGAAGTTTCAAATTTAGCTCATTTAAATGGCCTGTAATATCTGTCAAGAATGCTAGCTCAGAAAGAAACTTAGAATCTGACCAGTTTTTAGCTAGTTCGTATATATGCTAGCTTCCCTAGCTGTCTTGGAAATGTCTGAATTTATTTTCAAAGCAAAGAATCTTATCAGGAATTTTCTGGCACTAAGTCACCTTACATCTGAATGCAATAGTAAATCACCATATGAAGATTACAACGCTTTTAACAATGGCCGAAAATTTCGATGGGTGAGTGAACTAATTCCTATACAAATTGTGTTGGTAATTTTTATCACATCTTTCATCACCTCACTCTGCTTGAATGATTTTCCACATAGCCTTTTGATGTGTAATGAAGTGAATCAAAGCCAATTGATGAAATTTTTTTCATAGAAGACCAGCCAACCTATTTTTACTGTCAGTCACAAATTTCGCACTGTCGGTAACATGTCGGTACATGTGCATTTGTCAAACTCACCATATTTTCCCACTGCACTTTGGACTGCCTCACAAATATCAGCTCCTTAGTTGACCCATGCAAAGAACACAAAGCCAGCAATTCTTCATTTGTGGTAAAGTAATGTTGAATGGCACGAACAAAAAACAAGTAACTAATATCTGTTTGGTCAGTACTTTCGTCCAGGCACAGTGAAAAATATTTACATTTTTCAATAACTGCATGTACCTTGTTGCAGGTATGTTCCCCCCATGTCAGAGACCCTTTTTGCAATAAATTAGTGAGACAAAGGAACAGTTTCAAATGTTTCTGCCATAGCTGTGTCATGAAATACTTTGGCCATTTCTACAGCACATTTTTTAATTAGCTGGCCATCATTAAATGATTTTATGGATTTAGCCAATTTAAGAGTTACAACATAGGAGGGAATCAGACGCGATGTTTGTGTTTTCGAAACTTTTGTAAACAAATCCATTTGCTGTTTAAGTTTTTCCTTGTAGTCTTTAAGAATCACAATTCTGGTAGTACCTTCATGTTTCTTAATTTATTCCTTGTGTAACAATTAGTTGTATTCCTTTGACACCATCAATGTCTGCAAGCCCACTAGACACTGTATTTTTCCACTGTTGTTTGTTAAAAGAATATTAATTTTACCAACGGGTTTGAAACAACTGGTTTTCAGCCTTGATTTTGCGTTTTTTTACTGTAGTAGTCTTGTTAGATTTCGCAAAATTACTAAGAATTCTTTCTTAATTGTAAGGTATTTTCAATTTTTTGATAAATTAAACAGACAAATGTTACATGATAAACTTATAGACTAATAAATTACATTAAAAGTTTTATAATAGTTGATATGCAGTAGAGTACAGTAAAGCAAATAATACATATAATACATTTTACACAAATTAAGTCTGATCATTTTTAAGGAATTCTTGGATGATGTTATTCTTTTTAAACTTTTATAATGTGGTTTAGGCCACAAATTGGACAGGCCTAATCTACACCATCAAAAACGCAATAGTCCAAGTTCTAATATTGGCTGAGTGTACTAGAAGTGGTTTTCAAGATGCTATTTTCACATACTATTGCGGGCACACTTCTTCTGAATAACCTGCCTCACCCTTAGATTTAGCTGTTTATAGCTCTTATGGGCTGAACATAAATCATGATGAAAAAAATTCACCATTTTTTGTATGATTTTAATACAAGGGTTAATAATAAGGATGTAATACTCAAATCCTCGATCCTTTGAATCCCTCGAATCTTATAAGAAATTCGAGATTTATAAAAAAAAACTTAAAAAAGTATCTTGAATACAATAATGAAGACTTGACACTCAAATAACAAGCAATTTTCAATCAATTGGTAAAAGGAATTATATAGACTTTCAACTAAATCACAACAAAGAACATGTTTTTAATAATTTACTAAAAAAGTGTTAGGTCTATCTTTGTTGTTCTCGATATAATAAACATGATAAACCAAATATAATTAATCAGTGACAAAACTACTAATTTTTAAATTAAATTTTGAATATTTTCACTTTAACCAAAACTGTGTATACCAAAGATTTGGATTTGGATTCAAAAGAAAATGTATGATTCAGATTCTAGACATATAGGGTTCAACCTATCTCTAGCTATTAACACTAATTTAAGGTGAAGTGATGAAATGGATAATTAGGAATAAATGTACCAACATTTGTCTGGATAAAGGGTGGACCATTGCTATTATAGGAAAAAACACCCTTAGTGGAATGAGGAAGGACTGAACGCAAATCTCCTAAACCAAATTCAGACACGCCAGTAGAACATACTGATGTTACTTTACATTATTCCAATATGGTGTATCTTAAAAGATGGGCCATACTATAATTGCTTAAGGTGAGACTACCACCTGGGATGGAGTGGTGGAGCGGTATAGAATGAGATTTAATATAAGAAAGAGTGAGATGTTGACTACGACAAAGAAGAGAGACAGGTGCACGACTAATGTGACAGTAGGAGGGAAGCAATTGAAGATAGTAGACAGTTTTAAATACCTGGGGAGTGTGATAGAGGGAAGTAGAAGAAAGAGAAAAGAAATCAGCGAGAGAAAGAGTTAGAAGCAAGCAGAAACTTTTTTCAAGAGTGTGAGAAGTATCATTTGGAGCAGGAATGTACTGAGGAAGTGCAGAGGACTGATCTACAGGACATAATGTGTACCTATATTGACATACACAGCGGAAATATGGGTAATGAAGGAGCAGGATAGAAGTAGAACTCAAGCTTGTGAAATTAAATATTTTAGAAGTAGTATAGGAGAGACAAGAATGGATAGGATGAGAAATGAAAGGGTGAGCGGAATAGTTAAGGAGCAGCCAGTTCATGACAGGATAGAGAAGCCATGACAAAATTGGTACTGCCATGTGAGGATAATGGAGGAGAAGATGGGAGACAGAGGACGACCAAGGGACAGGTGAATGAAGGGAGTGCAGAAAAGTAAAGTGGAGAGAGGAGAGGTGGTGGGGAGAAACGATATGGAGAGGTTTATGTTCCAAAAAGACCTGGCCAGTGGCTGGAAGCTGATGATGATGATGATGATGATGATGATAATAATGACTACACCTTACTAGCTGTTGGGGCATTTCGTGCATTCACACTAATGTGTTAAGCATATGGAAGGTAGAATGCAAAGGAAATGTACATGCATTTGTATAGAAGAATGAAAAACCATGCTCAGTACATCTGACTGAGATATTAACCCTGATCATAGACAATACAGTATATTGCGAGATCGACGCTTTAGAGATCATGTGATTAACAAAGTGAGTTTTAAGAATTTTAATTTTAGGAATCATTAAAAAATATGGGGGGACGGGGGAAGGATTGGGGTTTAACTACATATAAAAAATAAATTGTACAACTATGAGAATCTTCAAGTTCGCCCTTACCTTGCATACTGTGTTTTACTTAGTATGTGCTTTTAATCATGAATACTTATTTTATTGTCAATTTGTTTGAACTAAACATTTTATAAATTAATATACCTTCTTCGTTAGTAGAGGTCTGACTGGTTCAGGTGGCCATTGAGGGTGTTTGAATTCAATCACAGGCACAAGATCAACGTCTACAGGCGCTAAATCTCCAGGTATTGTGATTTTCAATGTCATGGCAGGTCCAGACTTCTTCAATGATAGCTAAACAAGTGAGACAGTATGAAACATTTGAAGACAAGACCAGAGAGTGATAGTGAGCATTGAGTCATCTTTAAATCAAATAACGCTGTTGAGAGGGGAGAAAGGGGTGAGCTCTATGGTGTTAAATGAGGAGGAGGGTGGGTACATCACATCGTTATGTAATACAGATCTTATAATTAAATTATAATGTTGAAAAAATAACATTACTGTCTGTTAATAAGGGCGTGCGAGATAAGAAATGTTTAATTCGAGATGAAAATGAGAAAGAAACTCAACAATAGAGACAAAATCAGGAACAAGAATTTTATAATCCTGTACTTAGGGACGAGAATGGGAATTAAAAATGTATAATTAATTATATCTAGATTTGCTAATGCTAGCTTAAAACACTATGCAATATTTAATTTGTTAAATGAATACAAAAGCCCTAATAGTGAAAATCTAAACAAAAATATAAAGTTTATAACCGAATACAAATTGGATACTAATATATGAAACAGCCCCATAGAAGATCTAATGTGAAATAGACTTATTATCTCTAGACTATACATGCTTAACTATTGCTTGGTGATTGCAACCGAGGATCATGCATAGTCTATGAGAAGTAACTTTATAGAAAGTACACAACACTTCAACATGGCGAGTGACTAGTTGAAATCTATTGATTTAAGATGTCTTATTTATTTAAGTAAACTATAAACTAAATTGACTAACCAAAATTGCTTTATAAAACCTATCACTCAGATAATAATAGCAAACATAAAAATGTGTTGAATTACTCAATGTTTAATATATTCAGGAATGAAAGAATAATTCCCAAACTTTTCCAAGATTATAGCATGTTTGTTTCGACAAAACAGAAACTTTTTTCCCGCAGGAACCTAGAAATTCAGTAAACTCGCAAATCCCTAACGGCTAGTAAATATAGTTATAGATAACTTCTGTTTCTGAGTAGCATTTAATCTGAGTCTCTCTTTTGGTGTCACAAAAGTTTCCCTTTGAAATTATGACATTCATGCTTGATTTGATATGCACAGAAGAGGGGAGGGACTCTCCTTGTTTTTATTTTTGAGGGTCTAGAAGTAGCATAAGCTCCCCTCCCATATATATTAATTGGATACAAACATTTTCAATTGACCTTTACCCATTCCTAAAGTGGGCAATTGATATTTGTCGTCTTACCCCAACCACAAAAATAAAATTAGCCGTCATAAGCCCTTGACGCCCCACCTCCCTCAGATTGGCAAACTTTAAAAGTCGAGGTATCCATAAAATAAATTTCCTAAGAATCAGAAAGGAATCAGTATATATGTTTAGATTTATAAAGGTTCTTAGTGATTTTTAAAGTTTCCAAGTTTTCATAATTGCATTTTATGCTCTTCTTTTTTTAATTTTATTTTATTTTTAAGCACCCAATTTTTGTTTCTCTCCTTTAACCGCTTATTAAAGTTAGCTCACTTTGAGAGTTAGCACCTTACCATATCTCTTTTCTATTTTAATAAAATGAAACATTTGTGTGTTCATCTGACATGAGAATTGTGCGATATCAACCACACACGGAGGGCTGAAATTTTAAAATTAGTAGCCCCTGTGAACAATCATGTACACCTTGAAGTCGAAATTTTAAAATTTAAATTTGATTTTTTTAAATCAATTAAAAACTAGGTTGGAACAAATAAAACATTTTTTTTTTCCCTCTCTGTTTGAAGAATAGAAAATCATTGCCCAGGGTAACCTCGCCATTCATTGCATGAACCACGGGCTATGCCAGGTACTTCTGCTACTTTAAACTATCTATAGGTTCTTGAATCAAAGAAATGTTTAGGGCATTTCATTAGTAAAATACCCTCAAGATATTGAAAGATCCACTAAATATTCCTTTGTTCAGATTGCAGATTGGGTTGAAAGTATCACTCCATTTAACAATGACCATGAAAACCTACTATAATAGCTTATAAAAAGGTTTCAAATGTTTCATAATTTTGTAGCAATATTAAAAAAAAAGAGAACTAAATGGTGTGAGCCTGCCAGTGGGCTATACCAACCGTTAACAATGATAGTGCCAACATTTGCGGATAGAGGGTGTCATGTGGCCAGCACAACGAGGCCTTCGACCATTAGTATAAATTTTATAAACCATAGTTACTACTTCTTTACTCAAATAGCTTCTCATTTATCCTCACAAGGCCGAATTTGGCCGCAATCTAGACCCACTGTTTCACAGATAAATTTTGGAGGTGCAGGAGATCAAACCCGGAACTTCTGGATCTTTAGCCAGAAACTACTGACCACTAGACCACTATATCGGGGGAAAAAAACCACCTGTTAAACTTTTATTTGTAGGGATGAAAAACCCTGACCATGTCATTTAATAATCGTAGCTATTTTGTATCACAATATCATGCTGCAATTTGCTGCAAGCTTTACCTTCCAACCCGGTATTCGAGGTGCAAAGGTGTGCAGAAATGTTTATAAAGTTACTGGGTGGCGCAGTCTGGCTGTAGGAGAATAAACTGGGGCAAATACAAATTCCAATACAATTTGTGTTATGTACTCGTGGACCCCCCCATGTAAACCTCTCTCCCCAACTAAATCACATAATTAGTCACAAAGACCCATTCTACGCTTCTGTATCAGTACCTTTGGTTTCTCGGACATTTAGGTCTTGAAGATTTAAAAAAAGTGTATTTTGAGATTTTTCAAATTAGAAAATAGTTTTGTGTTCATTCCAGTAAACACCAAACTCATCTAATGTTAAAGGTTTGAGCAACATTTAACCTAGCCACAGCATTTAATTTGGCCATTTCTCAGCTAACTAAGCCCCTTAAAAGTAAAAAAAAATTACCAAATATTTAACTTCTTTTTCTGTGTCATCATGTGGGTTCTTGTGTTTTACACACAGCTCTACACCGCTGCTTTCCTTTTTGGGCAGAGTATTCAAAGCTTTGTTAACCACACCTTCCATCCAGACGCGAAACTTTGTTTGGAGCAGATAGCCATCGCTATCCCGCCAAGAGTCGAGACTTCTATAATGGCACGTAACATACATTTATTTTTAGGAAAAGTAACCTGTTTTTCATTAAATAACATTAAAAGGATGCGAAATATGTCAGTGGAATTATGGTTAAAAGTTTAAAAGTTGGCATACACCGTGCTGCGTTGTGTGAGACAAATAATATTACTAAAAATAATTACAATCAATATAATACAATACAATAGTTGATGATGTATTGAATGAATATGAAAAAAATAAGATAATTAAAATTTAAAAAAGGCCTAAGTTCTAGATTGATTGTTTAGAAATATAAATGCAAATCAATTAAGATGAGCTATTAAACAAAAAACCTTTGAACAAACATTATATCTAAACTGATAACCAGAATGAAAATATATGAGACACATAATATGTTGTTCAATCTAAATTCAAATAATGGTTTTGCCAAATTTAGTTAAAACTGGTCAACGCAATAGGCAAAAATTGCAAAAGAGACAGATATTCTAGTGGCTACCATCTTAAATTGAATAACCAGATCAAAAAATCATAAACATGCATTGTCAGGTCTAGGCTCAAAGAATATCCCTGCCAAATTTGTTCAAAATTGGTGGACGCATTTGACAGTCATTGCATAATAAGTATAAAGATAGAATGCAAAATGTTTAAGTTAAAACAGAGCCTTGTTATGCTCGGTCGGTATATTCTAAAAGGAGAGACAGATGTAAAAAAATTCGAAATTTACCTGTAAGTTGAGGTCCATCGAGGATGTTGTCTTAAGAGATCAAGACCCCTAGTAATTTTAATCTTTGTAAAAGCGGGGAGAACGCCTTCAGTTTCAATCTAAACAACAAATCAAATCAAATTTAGAATATATAATCGAAACCAAGCATACCTATGTGAACATTTCATAAAACTTGAAAGTATGTTGGAGGACCACCAAGATTTTTTATTTTTACTGTTTATATTGCTCATAAACAAATGTAAAAATACTCCTTAGAGGTCCTAAAATTTCTTGTATTTTCTTTCTTTGCATTTGTCTTTGAAAGCTAGCTACCTAGTAATTTTTTTTCCCCAATAAAAAACTACACTGCATCTTACTATCGAGTCAGGTTACTCGCATTTGTATTGGTTTCACTTATGTGTTAGGGATGAGGGAGGTTGAATTTTTGAGAATGTATACCAGCATTTATGTGGAGGGAGTGTGGAAAACTACCCTCAGTACAGCTGACTGGGATTTGAACCACATCTCCGCATCTCAGGCAGTCTAATCTATTATGAGAGTGATGCCTTAGATCATGAGGCTAACGAATCAGTTAAAATGTTATATTGATTTATTAAATACCAAAAATAGCAATTTAGTCTTTAAAACAGGGCAGTGAGTTTAAGATAAGCAGGGCCCAATAACCAAAACCAGTAAATAAAACACAAATTAATCAATTCTGAAAGGCCTAATGACATTTAAAAAAAAGCCTCACCTCGATTTGTTTGTAGTCTATAGGAAGTTTCACAACAACATCCATGTCAAACTCGGTGGCTTTGCCTACTCTTAGGCCATCAAAATAGCTTCCTGCGCCACAAATTCTTTGAAATATGGCATCAAAAAGTACATCATTTTGTTTCATTATTAAAATCAACTCGTCTAAAACCTGAAAGGCACATAAAAAAGAATATTGGTTTAACTTTGTGGGTTGCAAAATATTACCGGAGTTAAAAGATGTAACACATAGTTTTATTAATCATAAAATATTTTTTAATTAACTAAAGATATAATAAAAAATTCATGCAGATTCTTATGTCGTGGACTTTATTTGATAAGCCTTCAATCAACCTCATTGATCTTGTGGTAAAGTGCTCGCCTCAGGACCCGATGTTTGCGGGTTCAAACAACTCCAGCCAGGGCCAACAGATTGTTCTCAAGCGATAAAAATCTGTAGCACAACTTCCTTTGGAGGGAAAGAAGAGCAGTCAGTCCCATGTCGATTGTGGCATGTAAGACAATGTTGAAAGGTATGTGAAAATACCTTTTTCAGCAAAATTGCTAGGCATTTTCAATCTCGACCATAGAAATTTTGAATAGACTGATTATATCAGCACATGAGAAAGTGCAAGTTAAATAGCTCAAATTAATAAATAAAATTAATAATAAGCCTTTTTTTCCTTCTATCATGGCTTTGTTTAGCGCAAAATTTATTAATATTTGGAATAACCATTTATACTTTACAAGATAATTCAATAACTTAGCTCAATCAGTAGCATGTCTGTCTACTTAGATAAGGGTCCCAGATTTGATTCCCGGCATGGCCGAAAAATTTATCATTGGTGAAATGTGGGTTTTACCCTCTCACAGTGATGAATTAATGAATGGCCAGGGATTGGATGTTGTGCCTGTCTTAAGTTATATTGTAAAGCATATGAGGCTACAACAGGCCTAGCAAGCCATTAGTGGAAAATATTTTATGGCTTGAATAAAAAACTGACCCCCGGGACACGGGCTGGAAACTGTAATGGATGTAAAGTAAAAACTTTACAAGATATAGCAACTTTGTTTCCTTTTTGTTTATGAAGAGCTGGAAGGGATACATTGGTAAGACCATGCATGGCTCTAAAAGAAATATGCATTTGACAAAGATTCAGGAAACAGGTGGGAGAAATATTTTTTAATGTACCCGCAAGTGGGGCGAAAGAAAATTTAAATTTGTCACACAATGTACAATTTAAGAAATTATATTGCCCAGTCAACATTTAAAACTACACATGTATACCTACTTTGACAACTCAGTTACAGATATATAAAAACATTTTATTAGCATCTATTTTAGGTTTAGTTATTTGGGAATATTTTTAAGTCAATAAATGTTCTTTTGCAGCTTTGAATCACAATTAATAAAGAAGGCATATTTTCTTTTAATTGTAGCTTAGAATCACAATTAATAAAGAAGGCATATTTTCTTTTAATTGTAGCTTAAAATCACAATTAATAAAAATTGTATATTTTCTTTATAAGCACCCAATATATCAGAGTAGGCTTATTTAATTATTTTACTCTTAAAAATTGTGAAATATGACATTACTTAAAAAAGAATACATCCTATACATAATTAAAAAGCTAAAGTTGCTCTGATACAACTTATAAATTTGTCTTATAGTTTCCCTAGGAGAAAAGGCCTCAAACACAAATGAACAGTTACTTTAAACTTACATATAACACTTGCGTTTTTACTTGAGTTAATGACTCTGTGAATCTAAAACATGCCTTTAGTACAACAAATTGTTATGTTAGCTATTTGGAAAATTTGATTGTTTTGATTAGCCAATCAAGAAGAAGTGTTTTTACCACGGGTGTTTATGGGTAGTGAGCACAGTTTGTCTGGTCCCAGTGATACCTCTTATTGTCAACCAATTGCTTTTTTTTATGATCAAAATTGTTAAATACTTTGTTCGATAAAATGTATTGCAGTTGATACAGTCTTGGTAAATGAATTTCAATCTTCCAGATATGTGTTTATAAAGTACTAAACTCAATAATAGATGTCAGTGTTTTATCAAACCATTCTTTTCATTGTAAGGAATCAGTTTTGTTAGAGAAAATTAATGATTTTATTGGATGAATTTCTTAACTCATCTATTACTAAGATAGCTTGCAAAAAATATGATATTTAATAGTAAATAGTTACCACTCAAGTTTTATTGGAAATAAACAACACAAACTGCCGCTGTAACTCACAATTAGGTTAAAATTTGGCTTTGAACCACGATTAAAAATAGAACCATAATGTTACACAATTTAGATATTTTTGATAAAACTCAGTATCCAACCTTCATGAAGTGTTCCACAGAGGCTTTTCTTTCGGCGTCCTGCAGAGAAATAAAATTCTTATTTAAATGTTGCATCATCGTATCCAATTGTGTGTAAACCTTGGTCTTTGCTCTATCCTCCATGTTGCCTGCAAATTTGTTCCTGAATAAAATGAGTGTAGTAATTAGCTAAATTCATCAATGCTTTAAGTTTAGCTTATTAAATAGAAACCTCTGAGTGAGGATGTGCAAAATTCACTTTTCAATTGCAAAGCAAAGCTTTGCTTTGAAACTTTAATTTTCTTCTTCTTTTTTTAGCACTATGTATCATTAGTCCCATTTGAGCTGTATGCATGTGTATTATTATTTCACTAATACCTGCTTCGGTGGCCACATGGTCTAAAAGTCACTCTCGTAATAGCGCAGAATGTCGATGACAGTGAGATTGAGGTTCGAGTGTGCTGAGGGTGGGTTTTACCTAAATGATTTTCCACTATCGCTCCACGCAAATACAGGTACACTAAACTTTAGTCTATTATGAGAGTGACGTCCTAGACTAAGCGGCCACCTAAGCAGGTGAAACAAAAATTACTCATTAAGTTAATATATGTAAAGAGAAAGGTTTAGAGGAAAAAAAACAAAGTGTACTATATTATTTTATGCTGACATATCTGAGTTTATAAATAGTTACAATACAAAGGTAATCTATCCAATAGTCGGTGTTAAAATACTGTTTAGTAGTGTTTCCAAAAGTTAATGAAATGTTGAAATGTTTAATATCTGGCAAGACATTTTAAATATGTTCATAATGTATCAAAGTTTCCTTTTTTTTATTCAAAATGTTATGAACATAAAAGGTTATTGTGGGTGTTGACATCAAAGAGAAGTAGAGCTATTTGACCTTCAACTTTGACATTTTAAAGCGGCATGCACCTTAAAAACTCTTAAGAATAATGAGGACCTACTTGAACAACTTAAACACTATTAATCACTTTACAAACTATTAGTACAATAGGCCTAAGAGCGAGATAAGTTTGTTGTGATTTATGATACTGACTTTGGCCCAGCAAGCTAAGGGTTAATTCTGACAAGAGTGTAAATTTTTGTTTGTTAGTGGTTTTTAATCACCTTTCCAGACATCTAATTGTGTGTTTCCTCAGAGTTAAACCTTCTCACCCTCTATACTTAGCTTAGTAAGTTTATCAAACAGTTAAAAATAAAACAACCTATTGTTTCACATCTGACAATACATAAGTTAAGCACTAAGCTTCATATGGCAAGGAAAAATAAAGTGTAAGTAAAATTATAGACAAAAATTTGCAACAATTGATAACAAAGTCCTATTTTAATAGGAGGGACCATAACAGACACCTTGACAAGTTACTAGATCTGCCCTCAATATTCATACATCAAATCATGTGATCTGGAGCTTATTCTTTCTTATACCTAACAAAATAAGTAATTAAAATGATCAATTTAGTAGATATAAGTGTGTAAACTGTGTTTACAAGCTAATTCGTCAAAAAATGTACAAGGCTGTGATTGTTAAGACTTTGTCAAATGTATTGGAATTCTTCTGAACCCTCCAGGGTTGCCCTTAGCAGACTTGGGGCCCTGGGCAAACTTGTTTTGCAGGACTTCCAATTATCTGTCCCGTTTCCCTTCCCTATATTTTCACACTCCTAAAGGCAGTCCTGGAACCATCTTACACTATGTTAGGCCCTTCAGCTTGCTCCTAGAAGCTGATTGTGATAACTGGGGTGTATGTTTGTGCAGGTTCCCAAGAATAGAATCCCCTAAAGCCCCCAACAAATTATTATTTTTTCATGATTTTGATGTGTTGAAGGTTTGATTAAGGTAGTCAAGCCTAATGTTGTGATAACAAAAATATAAGAGATTGTCATTTTATTGAATGGTTATCAGGCTAGTAAGATATTATCAAACCTTGTAAAATATCTCTAATAATGTAATAACTTAAAGTGATAAATTTTGTGTGTAAACTCTTCTTGTATTTTATCAAAGACCCTTAATATGAAAATTAGAATAACTTGTAATTTTCAAGCATATGGTTTTTACATGTGTCTGAACATTATGGAGTAGCTCTTTATACTTCTAAAATACTAACAAATAAATACAACATGGTGGTTAACTCACCAACTATTATTTAAGAATGCCTATAATGGCTAAGGCTGCGGTCATTTTGGATGCACGCTTGCGCAAGTATTGGGTTGCGCAAGCAGCTTGCGCATGTACGAAGTGGTCACATTGGCTGCAAATAGGTGCAAGTAATCGCTTCCAGCGAGTTGTCAAGATGGAGTCATCGGATGAAGAAGAGTTTGTGATGGAAAATGGTGTGTTGAAATTTTTAATCGTGGATGCAGAGCCATGTAGGGAAGAATGGGTTAAAGATTATTTTAAGAATAGTGAGGAAGATGGAGAATATAGTTGCATTTTCCTGGATCTCCTTTAGTAGCCAGATAAATTATGTGGGTACTTTAGAATGATGCCAGACACATTTTATTATAGCCTAGAAAAAATATCACCAATGATCTCAAAGCACTCAAACTTCAGAATTTGTGTGTCTCCAGAAGAAAGGCTTATGGATACTTTGAGGTGAGTATTCATAATAATATCATTAATTGTTACAAGCAGTTTTATTAATACAATCAATTATATTTGTTTTACATTCTTGTCTTGCTTATATTTATTTTTATTTCAGAAGGGAAAAAATACTATTTTGAAAATCATATAAAGTAAGTAGCATTAATCTAAAAAAAAATTAGGCCTACAGTAACATTGATGAATATTGTTAGTATTTAATTAGGCCCATAAAATGTTAAATACTGCCCAAATGATTGTCCAACATTCGTTTTATAAGGTAAAAGTTCTTTGTAGCTTCCAGCACTTCTTATTGATACCTCCGATTGTTGCCCACTCATTGGGTTGTTACAAATCTGTGATAAGCCCTCTTCCTCGAACACGTCTTTGACCTTTCGTCTAATCATCACCTTCCTGTGTTGTGGGATAGCTCTCAGAGAGGGTAGGAGGCACATAAGAAAATTGTAGTCTGCATCTTGTACCTCTTTTGTGCTTTCCCTTCTTTTTTCATACTATGAAAGCTTTCTTTCCTTTAGCTGGACTATTTGTTGCAGTAGCGCTCTTTTAAAAGGCATTTGACGTTGTGGTGCTGCGGATTGTCGATCTGCCTCTGTAAGTGATGCTGGGCATTTTGCTGAGGTGTTAGGTACGTTAGAAGACCCGTCAACACCTCTTCATTCCTACATCTAATGGTGGATCTTCTTGTTGATCCTAAGAAAAAAAATTGTCTTGCATTTCCTGACTATTGTGAACTTTTCGTCTTCCTATCGAGGAGTACCCATGCTCCCAGACATAGCACGAGGAGTGAAATGCTCTTGCAGGAACAACAAATCTTCAAAATGTGTCCATTTTTCTCCAGAAGCTCGGCCAGTACTTGTCCTCTTTCTAATGAGTGCTTTTATGTAGTTTTTCTCGCAGCGCTCTCCGTTTACTCTTGGCAACCTTACCCACACATAATTCAAATCTTATAAAGCATTCGTTTTTTAAGTAAAGGTCAGTCTTATCAGTTTCCAATAATTTTTTCATTATATACTTTAGGAGAAAAAACCTGTAGAATTAATTTAATGTATTGACTATGTGTTTTGGAAAAAAAATTATCTTGGGTTGTAACTTTTTTAAATTTGTAGGTGTGTTAAAATGGCCTTGTGGTAGGAACTAGCAATTTATGTTTCTTTAATCAGTTTTGGTATATAACTATCAAAGGGCGATAAATTGTTTGTTTAAAATTGTAGACTTAAAATTAAACAATATTAAGATGCAATACTATGTGGCCTTGTCTGAAAATAAAACAAATTCAATAATCCCACCCAAAACCATTGTTTTGAATAAACCTAGTGTTTTTCAGGTTTCTATCAGCAGGGCTTGCCTTTCGATCCATGGCATATTCCTTCAAATTGGCTCACAATACTATTCAAGTCATAGTTTACGAGACATGTAAAGCTATCAAGGAATATTTTCTTGAAGACCACATGCCATCACCTACCAGATCTTCACTGGAATCTGCAGTGGAAGGTTTTATGACTAGGTGGAGCTTTTCAAATTGTGTGGGCTGTATTGACGGTAAACACGTGCATATTAAAAGCCCAGTCCATTCAATGTTAATGCACTACAACTAAAAACAATTTTTTTCTGTGATTCTAGAGGGTGTGGCTGATTCTAAGTGCATGTTTCTGTGTGTTGATGTTGATGGATATGGTCGGCCAAGTGATGTTGGGGTGTTTCAGGTGACCTCTTTGATTCAAAAGCTAGAGGAAGGTAACTTAATGCCTGCCGATAAAAACCTTCCTTATTCATCAAACAACAACACAGCACCAAATTCTGTCCCTCATATAAATCTTGGGGACCAAGGTAACCCTCTAAAAACCTTCTTTCGAAACCATATAGTCGCAAAATTTCAACTGAAGACCAAGAACTGATTAACTATAGATTATCCTCTGTTCGTCGAGTGATTGAGTGCATGTTTGTAATTCTAGTTGCTGAGTGGCGAGTTCTAAAAACTGAAATTCAGTGTATGCCGCTAATGTAGACGTTATTCTGAAATGTGTGTGTTTGTTGCATATCATTGTTATTGATAGAGAAGGCAGTGCAGAAGTGGATAGTTATGTTGCACAAAACCAAACACAACTCCTTCGAGACTACCAGCCAAATGATGACTTGCTTGGATACAATAGAGTTACTGAAAAGGCAATTAAAATCAGAGACACCTTTAAACACTACTTCAATATCAAATAACCCAAGCATTGTTCAAACTTTCATAAGCAAGCTACTAATAATGAAGCATAACTATTCAATAGGTAATTATATTATTTTGTGATGGCTAAAACAATAATAAATTAAGTTGAAATAAAGTTTTTTCACCACTTTTCAAAACTATTATTACTTACTTGGAATATCCAATATAGTTCCTATCCCCGCCCAAAGTTTCATTATAATGTCTCTGTTGCTATGGTTCTTAGAAGAGGCATCCTAGATGGCCCTTCTTGCTTCAACGCATGCTATTAGTATATCCATTTCCATCGTAAACACAAACACACAAGGACAAAACTATCACCTCTTGAAAACCCAAATGAAATAAAATAACTCTCACGTCAATACAGTGTAGCATGTCACTTAATTCATATGACATCTACAAACTATAATCTGCTCCAAATGCTAAAATAATATAAATAAATCCGAAGAAGAGAATTAAAATTGATATATTCTGCAATAATATAATTTGTGTTCTACTCACATTGCATGGATGTTCCCGGATTCGATTACCATGCTTTCACCAACTGTTCTGCAAGTATTGCGGAGTAGAAGGCGTGACAGTTTCAACGGATGTCTAACCCCTTGAACTCAACATTGAAGAAAGACCTGCATATAGCTGGTTCGATGCTGCGAGCTACGGACATTACTCTCCTAGCGGACTTCCGTGGCACCTTCTTTCTCCACTGCTCCAACCTCACCCCCCACCCCTTGCTTTCCCTGTTTACATGCCCAATTTGCTAGTCAGAAAAAGAATATATAATGGGCGATCCCTAGGTTCACAAATTGTAGTTCATCTTTGGATATCCTCGAAGAAGGAAGCTCTGCTCCAGAAACTGAAGATACTGCTGACCACGATAGTTAGGACGTGGGTGTCACCGCCTCAACGCCGAGGGAATCTTCTTTATTGATCCAAGTATTCATTAAATTTCCAAGTCCTTCAGACTTGTTGATATAGTCTTTAAGACAATGTTCACTTTTCTATGTCTTTAGGACTTAGTTTAATTTGTCGGAATGACCATTATGATTTAAAGTCCTTCAGACTTGTTTTGTTAGTCCTTATGACTAGGTTCACTTTTATATGTCCTTTGGACTTTGTTTAATTTGTCGGAATGACAATTATGATTCCAAGTCCTTCAGACTTGTTTAGTTAGGCTATATGACTGTTTTCTTAGGAGCTTACTTTAAGCTTCCTCTTCTCCACGAGTTCTTTATTTCATTTTAAGTCCTCATGACTTCACTAGATGTCATTGCACCGTGAACGTCATGTTCACGTGTTCAATTTTTGTATGACTACATGCGGGTTGTCTAGTGCCTTTATTTGAGGACCTAGCTAGGTCAGTATCTCACAGCATTCTTGTTGCCACCCCTTTTTCTGTGTTACTATTTTGGGTGCGCAAAGTGTGAACCACAGCTAGTTTTGTATAGTGACCTGCACAGATAGTATTTTTATTTGCCCCTTGTTGGCACCTCATTAGTCCAAGTATTTAAAGTTAGTGTGTAATAGATTTGATGTATACCCCAGGGAGTGCGTAATGGTATAAATGTACTATTGAGTGCCCTGGCAGTACCCACTGGGAAAGGACCGGCCATATTACAATTTTGTATGGACACCTGTTTGTTAGTCATCGACTAGTGAAACTGAACCACGGTCATCTTACTGTTTATTATTTTGGATGTCGTTCCTTTGTCTAGTCAAGCTAGGTAGCTTGTCTGACACGTAACTCTAAAACTATAGGATTAGCCGGTTTTCTTTATATGTTGCTAGCTCTCCATGTTCTCTTTTTAGACCTTACTGGTAGAAGTCTGGCGCTAGCCCGGCTGTCTTGCAATCCTATACCCACTATCAACTTAATTTCCATTTGACTGTTGCTGTGTCACCTTGGACACGTTCTTTTCCCATGCCACGGGTAGTTTCTATGTTTTTGGAGTAGTTAAGTCCTATCATTAACTGTTGTAACCCCATATCACCATTTTTGTTATTTGTATAATAAATCTATTTTTATTACCTATTCAATTCTTTTACACTTATGAAATATGTACCCCTACCTACTTACCTACATATATATATATAAACATAGATAGATATATGAGGGAGTTGGTAGAATAGCAAGCGTGCATGAAAAAACATGCCCATGCATACAGTTTAATTGCACAAGCTTGCACCCAAAGTGACCGCAGCCTTAGATATCTAAAACAGCGATATAGAGATATACCAAGTACCTTTTATGGATTAAATTTTATTTCTTTTCTGACTGCACAGTAGTAATCATGATTAATCTTAGATATTATCTTATCTTAAACACCCTTGTAAAATTGTCTTTAATTTATACAGTTTATATTATTTATAAAACTGATTGTTTAATGTAGGCCTAAATGCACACAAGCAATACAGGCTGATAATTATTTAGTTTTTTCCAATCGATATTTATTGAAAAATCTGTAAAGTGTGACCTCATAAGGAATCGAACCCGATACCTCTGAATTCTTATTCAGGTAGACCTAGATTTTTATCAAATAGCTTATATGTCTATCATGAGTAAGATGTACTATGTACCAATATAGACATACGTGGGTAGTGAAGGAGCAGGATAAAAGCAGAATTCAGGCCTGTGTAATTAAATTTCTGGGACGTAGTATAGGAGTGACAAGAATTGATAAGATGAGAAATGAAAGGGCGAGAGGAATAATTAGGGAGTAAGTCAATGCAGGACAGGATTGAGAAGACAGGAATAAGGTGGTAAGGTCATGAGGAGAGGATATTAAAGACGGGAGCAGGAGACCAAGAGTAAGACCAAGGTACAGGTGGTTGAAAGGTAGTACGGAGAAGTGTGGTGGAGAGAGGAGAAGACTGGGTCATGGTGGAGGAGGAGATGTGGTTGGAAGAAAGGAGATATTGGAGAGGCTTATACTCCGAAGAGACCCGGCTAGTGGCTGGAAACGGTTCATGATGATTATTAGACTTATATATTCAAATATTAGGACCGAGTTAAGAAGCATATAAACCAGGGGCACTTGAGAGGTGCCTGAATCACACTAAATATTTGTCTGTTTAGGGACACACTATTCTTTGGTGTTGATCAAAGCCGTTTATTATAAAAACTTTTTTGCACATGTATTAGCGGGTTTCATTGAAGGCGGAATAATCTAATTAATAAAAGAGGACCACCTTTACTTCTAAGGGTGTGTTCATTATTTTGGCAGTAAGACTCACTCTCACACTTGCTCCCCTAGAAAAAATGATAGAAAAAATTCCTAAGGTCCTGGTTGAGTGTGTATCATTATCCTTTTATCATTGTTAGTTAGATTTTATATAGTATTTAAAAATTGCACATTAAATACTCTACTAAAAACTTAATATATATTTTTGGCACCACATCTTACGTACTACACATTTGGGTTATATTCTTATGTACTAGGTAATTACACTAATGGGTTATAGGTGAGGAAGGTTGAATTTAGAGGAAGTGTACTCATATTTGCATAGAGAGAGAGTGGCAAACCATTTAGGAGAAAACCACTCTCAGTACACCTAACTGGGATCAAACCATAATCGCCCTCGGTAATCTAGTCTATTGCAAGAGTAGCACCCTAGAACATGTGGCCTCTAAAGTGGGTCTTGATATTGATTGTTCTTGAATAAAAAATATATATTATATATTTTTTTCAATCCTCCTTCTAATAAACTGATTTAAGTATTGGCTGATAGCTAGTTTAAGCTATCAGCCTTAAAAAAACATGAATCCTTCAAGAGTCACGAATTTTCCTGGTTCTCATTGCACAATAAGTACTACTGAAACAGACACATAAAAAGATAAGAAAATAGCAACCAAAGAAGGTTTCCTGATAAGGTTTATGGAATTGGGATAAAATTATGCTGTATAAACTTAGCAGGATATTAAAAGTAAAACTTGTTCAATCCCCCCCCCCAGCATTGTATTGGCAGGCACGGCCAAAAGATTCCTATAGGTTTGTTTTCCCTTTAATTTTTATTAATAGAATTTTTTTTTAACACTACCTTATTTTCAACGACATTTTAAGCATATTTGCGGGGCTATATGATTATGCTTGATAGAAAAGGGCTCCTTGTATTAAGCCTTCCTCTAACAAATGCAGTAATTTTTTATAGGCTCACAACATAAAATTTTGAGATACTAGAAAACTAGCAGCAGGCTTTCTTCTTTACCATAAGAAGTTTCATAGTTTTCTTTCCCCTCATTCTTATTTTGATGATAAAGAGTGATTGTAGGTAAAAAGGAGGTAAGCTTAGACAGAAAAGAGAATTAGTTCCATAAAATGACACAGACCATTGTATTTTAAGCCGTGTGGCCCGAGAGTGATTGACACTTTCTCTCTGACCAAAGTGGCCGCCTTTACTTAGTGGAGCTCTGTGGCAACTCTTCATTGAATGCACAAGTACAAGTGCACCACTTATAATTTCATACAAAATAGTATTTAATATATCCGAATTTTATTTAAATGACTTGAAATAATAATAAATTGATATTATGAGATAGATTGGAGTCAAGCTTGGTGGTCTTGGGGTAAAGTGATCAACACAGAACCCCGCTGATGTAGACACATTTTTCTTGAGCGTTAAAATGTGTAACACAACTTCCTTTGAAGAGGAAGTAAAGCTGTGGGTCTCACGTTGTTGATTGGGCATGTACAGTAAAAAAATCCTGGAAGGTATGTGAAAATGCCTATCCGGCAAAAGTAGTAGGCCCTTTTTTGAACGCTAATATAAATCCAGTGTGTAGGCCTACATGGGTTTCCTTAAAGATGGCGCAGCCAAAGGGCTGAGTGCATGCCTAGATCCAGATGGATAGAAATCACATCAAACCCACCCTGTGAGTTGTTGACTTTTAAGGAGAAGAAAATAGATGCTTGCAGTATTGTGATATGGCGGCATTATATCGGCTACACGCTTGCAACTAATATTCTCTTTACCATTTTACTTGTGAGCTTGACTGCCGGCGCACCTTCCCATACCTTTATTTGCTCAATTGTAGGTGTGTGCAACCATTTAAGCATGCACAATGACAAAAAGAGATGATGTCGACCTCACTAGCAAGTTTTAAAGTGTCCCTTTAACACATGATGGTTTGGTGCACAACTTCATGAAAAACTTGGTGATTTGTTTTGAAACTATCAATTTAACTAATGTATTGCTACCAATTAATAACAATCTTTAACATGTAGGTATAATTTCTTCTAAGTTCTTACCAAAGGAACTATATGGCCAAACAGGAGTCTATGTGAATAGGCCTAGTAACCGAGTTTATAACCATCGTTAACGTGCTTTTCTATCCAACAAAATAAATTATGTGCAAAGTGCAGTATATTTTGTTAAAAATAAGTTTACACAGATATTTAAAGTAATTGAGAGGTTTGCAAAATCTAAATAAAGAAGAACCTCAATGTAGTTTTTATTTAAAACAGATCAACCAGTTTAAGTTATTATTTTGCAATAATTTAATTGTGATCTTAATAAAATCACACATTTGTAGCCAATGATTTCTGCATGTCCATCATAGACTCTGCCTTAAAATATGAGTGAAGAATTACCCTGGGCACGGGACAAATCCTGGATAGCCCAGTGGTTAGAGCAATGGCGAACTAAGCCAAAGGTCCCGGGTTCGATTGCCGTGTCCAGTTGTCATATTTCAACTTTCAGAATGTGATATATATAGATGAAGTAAATCCTCACTAAAAGGATATATAATAGCTTTGGCTATTTGAGTCTTAATAATTTAATACAGGTGACCTGGTGGTCTAGGGGTAAGGTGTCGGACTTCTGTGCTGGCGGCCGGGGTTCAATCCTCGGTCCTGGCACAGATTTATCTTGTGGGGAATGCCAGGCCTCCACCGTGGTTCAGATTCCACGTTAAACTGTAAGTCCTCCATTTCATCTCACAATCACCCTACCATTATACATAAGTGTAAGTGCATATAACCCGAACGGTTAGTAAGACTCGGTGCTAATAATAATAATAATAATAATAATAATAATTTAATCCATACACAAAAAATATTATTTTAGATCAAGTGTTTAGCATGATTTATAAATAATTTTTTAGCAGATGTTATTTTGTTATGGCATGTAATGAGGACAGAAAAAGAGAGGACGCCAAAGAAACTGTTGGGAATGAAGTATACATGGGGAAAATACCGTAAGGGAGGCCAAGAAAGAGAGAGGAGGAGCAGATAACAGAAAGTGTTGTGAGAAGAGAAGAATGGAATGAATTAAAAGAGGAAGAATGGGGGAAGGCTAGCAGAAGATGGGGGCATTTTAATAAACTGAGTTGGCCGCAGGCTGGAAACAGATGATTATGATGATATATTCTATTCTAGTTTTACTTTAAGGTATTTAATTAATTGTGTCTGCTTTTGTTGTGCTATGTAGTATAAGATTAAAATACGCCCAAGTTAAATATTAGTTAAACATAGTTACATAAAAAGTGTGTCTACCATGGGTTATAATATTGGGATTTGTACACCACTTGTGTTTTTATTCACCAACCACCACTGGTGATGCTCTAAGAATATGATGTCTAGTCTCCTTGACAGGGGTGGATTTACGCATAGGCCTGGCAGGCACGTGCCTATGGCGGCAGATTTTAGGGTCGGCAAATTTTGAACAGTGAATAAAAATACATAATTTTTTCTACCAGTTAAAATAATTGTATGGCTTCATCATGTGCGTGATTGTTGTGATTTGCTGTATCTGTGTACCAACATGACAGAGTTAATGACTTAATTCACTGACAATCATTTTAATTGAAGATCACTTATTGGATAAAATGGTTGTCTGACATCATCGACCAGTTCGCTCAGCAGAAATCAAGGCTAAAGATACTAACGGCTTTTAATTATTGTGTACATGCTAATATTTAATTTGTAGTTACATGTTATACAGTCTACTAATGCAAACTTTATATTGTTACATTAAATAATATTTAGACTTGTGTGTTGTGATAGTGCAAGAGTATTTATTTCAACTTTTTAAATCTTTGCTTAGATTCTTAATACTTTTAAACCCTCACTATAAGACATGGAAGTGCCTGGTAGAGGGGAAGGGGCTAGGGAAGGACAACACCCCCCCCCCACCCTAATATTCAAGGAAAATTATCCTTAAATTCAATAAGAGTATATATTGATTCATTTGAATAGTATTGTATTAGTAAATTATTTTATTTGCAAGCTCTTAACTTTTTCAGATAATTGCAGCACTCTTGTAAAGGCTAAGAATAAAATAGTGGTGTGTGTGTAGTTGTTAAATGTTTTGTGAATAAATTAGTTTATGTAATACATATGTCATATTTGTTAATATGTTTTTAAAAGTGAACTTGATATAAATCAGCGTGATTTGAAAACTATTTTGAGTATGAATCGTTTCTTATTCAAAACAAAACGTGATTCACCAAGTGAACTATAATCTCCTAAAAAACACTGCTTTGGCGAGTCTGATGAAAAGTCCATTCAAGTCAACTTAAATTTTAACAAAACAGAAAATTTGTTGAATCAATCACAAGTTTATAATTGTGAAAGCAATAAATATCTAGACCAAACCAGCTAATTACACTACCAAACAAATTTCCTACTCAGAATTTAAAAGTAAAAATACTTCGGTTTCACCCAGCATGGTACAAGGCGTTCATTTGGCTGCATTTAGATGCCTTTACAAACAATGCAGATGGAGTTCTTTGTTTTTATTGTGATAGATATCATAAATTATGTCCTGATCTTGCTAGGAAAATGGCTCCAGCGTTTTATATAAATGGATTTAAAAACTGGAAAAAGGCATCGGACAAGTTTTGTTCACATGAAAAGTAAAATATTTAATGTTTAAAAATGAGGTGGCCCAATGGTTATAAAGGAAATTGATAAAACTAAAGAAAAAGGTAAAAATAAACTACTAAGAATAAATTTGATGAAGAAAGCCCACCTAGGGAAAGAGGAAAAATGTGGGAAGAATCCAATGCACAAAGGGGACATCTTCCTTTCTTCTGTGTTCTATAGTAGAAGTAGTCACACACACATTTTAACACAAATAAAATAATATTTTGGCATTGTTGCCTTTTTTTGTGTTTGATAAAGGCAACAATGTCGAAATATTATTTTATTTGTGTTAAAATGTGTGTGTGAATACTTCTACTATAAAAGACAGAAGAAAGGAAGAAGATGTCACCTTTGTACATTGGATTCTTCCCACATTTTTCCTCTTTCCCTAGGTGGGCTTTCGTTATCAAATTTATTCTTAGTAAGTTTATTTTTCCTTTTTCTTTAGTTTTGTCAAATTCCTTTATTATAAAATGAAAAGTAAAATAGTAATTTACAAGCAGTTTTAAATTATAGACAGCTGAAAAACTCAACTAATTCCCAGTTTCCTTTAGTTTCTAAACCTAAGATTTTCTAGGGAATGTCTTCAAAATTTTCACCTCAATCAAATATTTAGCCATGCAAGGCTTAGCTTTAAGAGGAAATCAACAAGAAAGTGAAAACTTTTTCATCTTTTTAAACTACTTTCTGAGTACAATTCCTATCTTGCAAATTGGTTGAATAAGGAACGAGAGGTATACACAGATGGAAAAATTCAAAATATTTTGGAAATAATGGGCAATGAGATTGTGAGAAATCTTTGTGCTGAAATTCAATCTTCTAAATTTAATTTGTTTTCTTTGATTTGTGATGGTACATGTGATATTACTGGGACTGAGCCGCTTAGCATATGTGTGTGTAGGGTTGATGAAAACTTAGAGCCTCATGAAAGTTTGTTGGAACTATACAGTGCCACTAAAACAACTGAAGGGTCAATTGCAGCCATTCTTTTTGATATAATGACCAGAGTTCAACCACCTCTTTCGAACTTACGCGGACAAACCTACGATGATGTTCCAAATATGAGTGGGATCAACAAATGAGTACAGTCTATAATAAAGGATGGACAGCCTTTAGCTGTGTTTGCTCAATGTGGGGCGCACTGCACTAACTTGGTCACAAGGGATGCATGTGATACATCAATTACTGTGAGGAATTCAATGCAACGGGCACATGATCCTGGAGTTTTGTTTTCACAATCATTGACAGCTAACACTAAGTTTATTAATGCCCAAGAAGCTGCTTTTAATGGTCCTTTGCCATCTAATGCCAGCATCAAGCCCCTTTGTCCAACCAGATGGATATACAGAGGTGCTCAGGTTGAAGAGATTCTGGAAAACTATTCTATAATTTAAGAGACACTTGAAGCACTGTCTATTAAAGCAAATCACTTACAAACAGAAAGTGGGCTATTCAAAGTGTTTGAGTCAGGAGAAACTATTTTAGACTTCCCTATGGCAAGGAAAATAATAAATAATTTTGAATAAATCTTTTCAAGGAAGAAAAATTAGTACTTCCGAACATATACGGGCCATAGAAATAGTGTCTTCAAGTTTACAGAGACTCAACGAAAATGTCGAGTTTTTATTAATTCGGGGAGAAGCTAACAAAATCATTGTTGCCAACAACCTGCAACCTCTTTCTTTGCCGAGACAGAAAATACCACCAATGCCCTATACAGGTCCTGCTACAGCCTTCACTTCTACTTCAGTCGAGGACTACTTTCACCATGAGCATTTAGCCATTATAAACAAAGATGTTGGAAGTCTAAGGTCAAGATTTGATCAAGAAGAACTTGATTGCATGAGAAAGTAAGAAATGAGTCTTTTAAAAGGATAAATAAACCCAGTACTGAAATTGTATCCTGAAATTAGCGAGAAAGATTTTGAAATTGAACAAAAAAGTTTTTTTTGTTAAAGTACACCTACTTGTGTTGAAGATGCCCTTGCCACATTTCGAGGGCTATCTCATTAAGTGAGAGCAATACTCAGTAATGTTGAAGTTCTGTGACATATACTGCTGGTTTTTCCATGCTCACCGTGTGAGGTGGAAAGATCATTTAGTTCGTTACGTCGCCATAAAACATACTTGAGGAAAAATATGACACAGAGGCCCATTAATCATGTGGCTGGGTGTCACACACATAAAGATATATTGGACAAGATAAGCATTCATAATCTTATGATAAAGTTTATTCTAGCTAATGAACGGAGAAAGTGTTTGGTGAAGCCTAAGCTAATCTAAAATAAGAGCTTCATCTTCATATAAATATATTTTGTATGACATATAAGTACCATTTTATTTATAAGTTGTGTTGTCAGTGTGATACATTAAATATATTTCCTATTATTTATTTAATAAAAAATTACTCATTCTCTTGCAAGTAGGGCTATAGTTATTTAAAATGTTGAACAATTAAGAAAAAATTGTTATTTTGATCTGAGCTAAAAAAATAATTTAAATTGATATTGATGTTCATTTGAAACACTTGTATTGAATATGAAATTGAGTTTAAGAGTATTGCTAGCGTAGGCTTCGTTTAGACTAAGTATATAAACCATTTTATTAGTGAGTGTCAAATCACTTATAATATTTTATGTCCCCGTCCCCCCCAAAGTCTGAAAGCCAGGCACATCAATGCTATAATAAACAGAAAACACATGTGTGTATATGATATAATGTGTGTCTGTGTATGAGGGCTCTTAAGGGGAAAACAGATATTTATAAAGTTTGAAAGTAAGGTTGGAAAAGTGGGCGGCAAATTATCTAGTGTCTAAGGGCTGCATAGTCGTAAATCCGCCCCTGCTCCTAGGTATAAGCACACCCATGAACATTTATGAATGCAGGCCTACTCATACATGTGCATAAATTCTTCAACTTTCAAGCTGCAGTTAAATACAATTTTTATCTAAATAAATAAGCTACAGGTACTGGTAGCTATATTAAATATAATTTGATAAACTAAATATTATAGAAATGTTGGATGATCAAATAATTTGCAAGTAGTCAGTGGTATGTGGTCAGAGTCTACACTAGACCTATCCTCTTTCACATTTACACTCGTAAGGTAGGGGAAGAATACAGGGGAATCATGTCAGTAAACTTACACACAAAAGCTATTTTAACCCCAGCCTCGCCACTGGTTAACCTGACAAGACTGATGCCTTTGCCTTCACATGCTCTGCAGATCGCAATTAGTTATTAAAACAAATAAAACTAACTTAATTTTATCGAAGCGTGCAACATTTGCTTAGTTCTTCTTTTGTAAAAAAAAATATTTATTTATAACAGTTAAAAACTATTTCAAAATGTGTTTACAGAATCATGAAAAGACCAACAATAATAAACACTAAAATAATGGTTTATTATGCTGTAAACTTACGTTTACCAGTGTACAAATTTTCTAATATATTGATGCTCACTCAACTCAACTCTGACTCTGTGATGAATAAAATATAAATGTCTCCTCTCCAGTCTTATCTAGATATTGTTTGCTCTCAAATTTAAATGGAGGGGATTCTCCTAGCACTTGACCATAAATTATTTTTTTAAGTGGGAGAAGGTTTATTAAACTTCATTCAACCACTTTGGATTGTAAAGCGCAGTGCAGACGTAAAGTCACGTCATGGAGAGAACACTCTTTTAGGCCTAGCTGATCCTGTAAACTAGTTTAGGGCACTATCGCTAGGAGCAGCTTGCAAAATGTCAAAGAGGACGTGAAGTCCATAGAAAAAGAAGTATGAAGTATATGTAAAATTATTCACCATTACTGTTTAGTTAGCAATAATTTGTCGTTTACAAGGGCGTATTCTCTGAATATGCTAGTCCTGCGCTTCCAAAATGCTACCAAACTGTTTGTAGAATCAGTGCCAACTGTTGCGAATAGAGGGTGTCATTTGGTCAGCACAAATATGACTCCAGCTCGGCTTTCTATACCGGTGCCACTACTTTATTCGAGTAGCTCCTTAATGATCCACTCTATGATGAATCTAACCCATTTCTGACTCACTGCTTCCCAGATAATATGGACGCGCCGGGAATTAAACCCGGGACCTCTGGGTCCGTAGCCAGAACCTATGACCACTAGACCACATAGGTGGTCCTCAAATTGTAATGGTATCCACATGGTTAGAAATTTAAGTAAATATTAATGTCGGGGCTAAGAGTATTATGGGCACATTTCTGATTGCATAAGAGAGGCAAATCTTACTCAATTAGCCTAGTGTAATTAAAATCACACAGTTAACAATACTCAAAGCAAACAATCACAATAAAAGTAAAATGAAGTGATACGTCGATCAAGCGTCCATCAGATCTTGGTGAGAGGGAATCAGGTGGATTGTCCAACTCACGTTGCAATTAAAACTATTTCTTAAAGCCAACTTATCTCACACAATGCTGCATGGAAACAACGAGTCTTCCAACTTGAGAAGTTATGCTCCAGAAGTTATTTAGATGCATAAACTCTGACTAACATAGAGGAGATTATCTCAGACTATTAGTACTCTAGCGCTACGTCATTGATTTATTGCTAAGCTATTTACATATATCTTTTGCTGTAAGCAGTGGTGCACCCAAGGGGGAGAGGGACAAACAGGGTATTTGACCACCCTCCCCCCTCTTTCCTCAAAACCACAAATAATGTTAATAGAAATTTAAATAATATTAAGTATAGCTAAAATATTTAGCATTGAAGATGTGTCGACTGTATTATACTACAGTTTAAGATCAGAATCCAGACTTAAGCATCATATTCAAAATGTTTACCGTTACACACAAAATTAACAATTGAAAAAATATATAAATAATAGTTTCGATACCATTCATATTATTTAAATCTATTAATTACTATAACACTACCCCAAATGATTTATAAAAGTATTTAGTATTTATAAATAATCTCGGCCTTCAGAGTTTAGGAGGCTGTACAACCCCAAACACCCTCTCTCCATCAAAATTTCAATCTTGCTATAGCCTTGATTGAATGCTTCCCTGAAAATAAATGGCTGGGTGCGCCGCTGATTAAGTAAATTATATAAAAAAAATATTCTAATTTTTCCTTTAAAATCATCTTTAAATGGTGAAATTATACTCCTAGCTTTTGGGATTCTATTATGTATAATTATATAAAATCACAATGACTAACAAGTCATTAATGTAAAACAAAAACTAAAGAACACTATTAAAACTTCATGATACTTTCTACTAAAGAAAAACAAGAATTACCGTCAACTGCGGTTAAAGTAGCCTCCCCCCTTTCCCCTCTCTATCAGTGATGAAATGCCTAACCTTGAAAGCGTGGTTAAATGTGTTTGCCAAATACATGATAATACATGTGACTGGAATGCCTAAACATAACTCAATGTATTTAATTAGTGTATAATTTAAAGCTTGTTTCGTATACTAACTATTATTTTACAATTAATTTTATATATATTTTTATGTAATTTTTACTTAAACTATACTAATTTAGCTTAATAAATAAACATTGTGATCTTGAATCTTTTTTCAATAGTTGACACAATGCTTAGCTTGCTTCACATGAAAAGCATGACCTGGGGTGTAAACAGTGAGCTTATTGGCCAATTACTTATGGGCGAGTGGAAATAAATGTGTTTCAACCCCCTAGACATTGGGAAAGGTCATAAGAGCCTCCCTAGCTTACCTTGCGGTTTTCAAATAGCCAACCCTGAGTTTCCTATTGTGCTCAGTAGAACCTGTTGGAAGAAGAATTACTTAAAACATAGTATTCTTGGAATATGAACCAATATTAGTTTTAAAGTTAATAATTCATTACATATAAATATTTATTTATTTATTTATTAATAATTCAAACATTTGTATTTATACAGTTCTCACAGACAGCATTGAATTAAATAATTAACTAGTCCATATCATTATTGGTGTGCGGCGCAAGACTAGTAAACCCACAGAATACGCCACTGATCTAATATAATAAAATGCCACTTTACCTTGTATGGGTGAAGGGGAGAAAGAGATACCTGACAGTTTCCTTCTCTCTTACACAATGGTATGCTGAGGACGGCTCGAAAATTTCAGCCACATAATATGTCAATCCAATTATAGTATAGAGAGCAATGGAAGAGAATGACATAACTTTTGCCACCATTTTATGTTGATAATTAAGTCTATTTCATAAACAATAAAGGTCTGAGTATAAGATCACTGGTTTACAGTAGTAACGGGTACAAGCGAATAATTTTAGCTGTATCGATTATTGAGTAATTAAAACTATCAATAGATCATTCGATAGTTTTTATTTGATTGTTTCCAATAATTTGTATTAATTCGACTGAATGATTTGGTGCACACTTTATATGACTAGCACAGGAGTAGCCGGCGTTGGCCAGGCTAGCCAAACAACGCTTTCCTTTGCTTCAGACAGACAGAAAATAAATCTCTTCGTTTTATTTCTTCCGATCAAGGTTTAAAAAAAACCTATTAAATTCCAGCCTTTAGGTGTAGATGTTCATGCACATAGCCTACTTATTTTAAAGTGTTAGATAGCCCTCTGTGTGAGGTATATATTGTACAATGTTCATGAGAAACAAAAAAACATACCTAAAATATCTGAAGATAATGTTAACATATTATTAGGATTGTATATGCCTGTGAAAGATTAAAAAGGCTATGTTCTGCTTTACAGCATTGCACTTAAAACTAATTCGCCGTATGAGTGAGCCCCTACTAATATGTTAAAATTAAAAACATAATAGTTTGAAACATGTTGTATTTTGATAGTCAATATAGTGTAAGAATTTTATTTACTTTTTTATTTTTATTTAGTTTTAATTTATTTATATGTGTTTATTTATTTTGACGTGACTAGCAGGCCAAGTGACCAGATGTCATACTACATTTAATTAATATAAGTTATATTCATATTTAAACTTATTGTTTTCAACAAACATTGCATTGAGTCGAAAGAAACACCAGATAATAATAATACTTTCATCAGAACAAAAATATACTTATTTATCGGGTTTCTGTCCAAATATTCCGTCCACATTTTAAAACAATATTGATCAGGTGTAATTTTATTTTTAACGTCTTCTACGAGATTCTACGAGAGTCATAATGGCCGATGTGACACGAGTAAGAAAGAAATTGACTGTAGCAGTGTGGGAAGGCAGTGTGTGACGATACAGACACTTCATCCAATCTCATACATTTTAATTTTAAACGGCCCAGAGGAAAAAAAAGAAGAAATTGAGTTTATTTACAAACAATGATCATATGTCAAACTGTCAGACATTATACCCTTCATTCATTTAGTTAAATATTCAAATTTTATCAAGCTTCTTAATTATCATTTCTTCCATCCCCACCTCCAAATATTTCTTGTTTCTACGTTAATTTCACATATTTGTAGACATATATTTCAAATTTAGAACTTATCCACGATATTTTTGGGGCCTCTACGAGAAATGCTGGTAGGCGGGAATTGGAAAAAAGAATCTGGACTGGCGTCTTGGAGCTAAAGAGAAAATAACACACATTATTTTGAGTGCAACAAAAATTGAAATTTTAACAGTCATTTCTTCAAATAATCTTTCAAGTGTTCATCAAAATGACTACCAGACACGCAACAACTTTAGACCATTTTTATACAGTGGCTGCTCATGTATAGGCACTACGGAACTGCAGCACCCCCTATTTCCACTTAATATTATCGATAACATTTAATATAATTAGTCATTTTTTTCTTTAATTATTTCTTTATTTTTGTAGTACAATATATATTCCTTAAGCTTAATGTCTGTACTTCAGTAGCCATCCCCTAGTTTATGAAAAAGATACAAACATTTTTGTATGCAAATGTGCGCTGCATAGTGCCAGCGACGTGGTGTTTGACTGTAGTGCGCATGTGCACATAGGAGGAGGGTGGGGAGGAAGGCGGGGTTGCCAGGTAGGGAGCACTGTTTCTCTTGCAGTGCCTGCTCTGGCGTGATGGTGGAAGGAAGGTTTTTTTTTACTCAGCGTGTGTTGTGCTTAAAACCGTGTACCATATTCTTTAATGTGATAAAGTGTAGAATTAGATTATTATTCTGCTTCTAGTTATTCTATTTGATTCTTTTTTTTTGTTATTTTATTTAACAGAAAGACTAAATGCGCTTACAATACCTTCAATGGAGAAAAATTTCCTCAATTGTCATCCAGAGATCAAGGAGAAAATTACTGAACTTTTTGCGCAAATTAAAACAAAAAGAATGGATTTCATTTTTAAATGAATAGAGCAAGCTTGAACTGTAACAATTTAAGTTAGAGTAAGTAAAAAAGTTTTTTTTTAAAGATTTCATCACGTTCCTAAATAAATTTTTTTTATACATGTTTTTTTCCTTTTACACAATTTTAAAACAAAGGATAAAAAATGTCTGGGGCAGCACTCCACTAAATTTAGCTACGAGCCGTCACTGTTGTTATACCTTTTCATTGACGATTATTGGACTTTTAGCGATTTTTGGACCAACTCTCAGTTTCAACGACGACCTCCCAGAACATCTTTTGAGGTGATATCAACAATTTTTGTTTTTTTAAGTTTTAATTTCCACACAGCTTTTGTAACTAGTCACGAAGGCAGAACTAATATAATTTTATAAATGAAAAGGTTGAAAGCTAGGGGCCTAAAACCCTGACCACTTTACAGCGGTGCTAATAATAATAACTTCCACACAAATATAGGTACACTTCCTTTAAATTCAACCTTGTCAATCCTTAATACGTTAGTATAATTAACAGGCCATTTCAGTGGCCGAATGGCTTAAGACATCACTCTCGTGTTAGACTGGCCTGCTGATGACGGGGATATCAGGTCTCAAATCCCAGTCGGGTCTACTTTGGGTGACTTTTCCTGAATAGTTTTCCACTCTCCTTCCACGCAAATACGGGTAGACTACTTTTAAATTATTCCTTCCTTATTATTACCCCACCAGAGTTATTATCATATGTGCGTATACACTGGTTCACGTGGTGAAACAAAAAAAAAGTACTCACACATATATGTATAGTCCTAACGGGAAGTAAGCCTTGGTGCTAACAAATATATAATTTTATCTATTTTTAAAATATTGGATATAATTCTTCGTCGCAAAACAAACTGGATCAGACACATTCTTAGGAGGAACTGTCTTCTGCACGACGTCATAGTAGAAAAGGTTGATGGAAAGAGGAGCTTAGGAAGGCGGAGGATTCAAATATTGGATGACTTGAAGGAAAAAAGAATATTCTGAGAAGGAGGAGGGTGAGGACATGACGCATTGAAGGTCTAATCCGACTTACAAAGGGTATGGATCTATCGTAAAATAGAACACGTAATAATCATATATTAGAATTGAGTCAAATCCACTATTTTACGAATCCGAATCTCCAATTTATCTCGTATCTGAATTCTAATCTTATAATAATTATGACCACAAGAATAAATATTACTATAATATAATTGTATCCGTAGCTAAATGATGTTAAGATTACGGTATTTCTTATCATCCATTCGTTACATACATTCATTTAAGTAATACATTATTGGTCTAGGTCCTAGTAGTTAATTTCAGCTTATAATTTTATTTATGCTCTAAAATAAATTTCCTTTGAAAAAAAAATTAAGGATTTGAATCTCGAATCCAAAATTTTCTTGAATCCTCAAATTTCCTTAAGGATTCAAGGGCCCATCCATCATATATATTAAATATTTATACCCTGGGGAATCCCCGTTTAACCAATCACACATAGGGCGGTATGCATAAACTTGACTTACTACTCCCTTATTCATGAACTTGACTAAGAGGATGCTAAGTGGGTCCATAGGTTATTGGACGTATTGTGGACATGCGCACCACAGATCAAGTTAACACGTGCCCTAATAATTGAAGCTGTTCTGTTATAACCATAGATAATAAAACGTTGTGATGGTGGCTTGGCAGGTTCAAGTGAAAATCTTACACAGCGGTACCACACCCTGGAGAAAAATAAAATACTCCACATCCACTGCCTTCTATAGTGAGGATTTTGATCAAAAACTAAACAAAGTTGAACAAGGAATTTAAATAATCTCTTTAAATGGCGGAAAAGACAAGGAACCCGCCGTTAAGTGAGGAAGAAAGGATTTATCTTTTGGAGCAAATAGTGAAGTTTCCCATATTAGAGAGTAAAAAATCTGATGTAGGAACACTCGCAGCGAAGAAGAGAGCGTGGATGGAAATTACTAGGATTTTCAATTCTAACGCTAATTTCCAAAAGGTGAGTATAGTTTGATCCCGATGTAATTTTATAGCCGTTTCATTTGAATCTTTTACACTATTTTAATGTATTTTAATTCAACATTGGGGCTGTATCCGAATAGTCAAGTACACTTGAATTGATGCAGACTTGATTACTTTACACTTAACACGCACTTGAGATAGAAGACTTCAACAAACTATTCGAACAGCAAAATATCCTTTTCACACCCTTGAGTCCACAGTGCTGCTTCCTACCAATGATCTTAGAAACTATTTTAAACGCCATCTATCAGCCCAAATTAGCGTAGGCCACTTACAGATTTGTGGTGACTTATTTTCACTGCACATGAAAAAATTGGCCAAATTATCCAAGAAATAATGTATAAGAGAACACAATACAACTCTATGGGCTCTCTCTTTAGGAGACGAACAATTGCCGATCAAACGTCATCGACGGCATGTCAAGGATAACTTGCTGTCGCCCTTGGACTCGAGGGCATGTGAGGGGTGCATTAGCACCCTTAGTGACTTCAGATCAATCTGCACTTGATCACGTGATTGTTAATGCAACTCGAGTGAATGTCAAGGGTCGACAGTACCTGAAGTAGACTATTCGGATACAGCCATAGTTTCCGTTCATGGTACACATTAACCTCGAACAGCATGCTTTGGTTAATGCAACAAGATAACTAGCGAAAGTGCACGTTTTATTCCACTTAACCTCACAATAATGTGCAGGACTTGGACAAGATACGATCGGGATTCAGGACACCAGTTAGAAAAAATTCTACAGTTACATTTATTTCATGAATCACAGTAGGCCTTAAAAAACACCATAACACAACCTCCGCTAACAAAGCTAAGTATCCATTTCTCTAACATTTGTTAGTGATTACATTACATTACCTGCTTTGCTGGTTATGTGATCTAAGGCGTTAATATTGCAGTGGACTAGACTGTTGTTGAATGGAAGATTGGGGTTTGAATCCTTATTGGATGCAATGATGGTGGTTTTTCCACTCTACCCACATGCAAATGTGGGTACTCTTCTTCTAAATTAAACCTTACTTATTTGTAGCTTAATTAGTGCAGATGCATACAAGCTGGATAGCTATTAAATTAAAGAAATTTTTTTTCAAATAATTTAGGATAGGTAAAATACTCCTAGTTAGAATTAGCTATCTTCAATGCTGCCCGGATAAAGAATATTACATGAAAGGAATATGGTTAAATGTTGAGTGAATTTTGTTGAATACAACTACTAATCAGAGTCATATTTGAATGTGAAAGACCTGTTTAGTACGAACGTTAATGCTTAAAAGTGTTTTTTTTTACTATAAAACTCTTTTTCATTAATAAAAGGTGTAAGTATCCCTTACTAGTGTACATTCACCACCTGAGTTTACTTGGATGACAGCTCAAAAAGTGATTAGTAATAGGCCTAGTCCCTTATTATTTATTTGAGGTGGGGCATAGGTCTTATTTATCATTTTGTTCCACTTAAAAAATCACTTATTTACAAAAGCTCTAACAAATATAGCTTCAAAACGGTGACCGACAAACTTAAACCATACAATTGATCATGACACAAACAAAACAAGTTCTTTACCATGGTGCACCATAAATCCCCCCCCCAATCATTCAGAAATAACAGGGATGGTAACAAGAGAGTTATTTTATTCAAGTAACAAACATATACAACTCGATGAAACGAGTGAGACAGCTCAAAGTGTTAGGCGCTGAAAATCAATTTGAAATGAACATGCTTTAATTGTCACAGACAGGTTTTATGAACCATAGAAAGTAATTAAAGTGAAAATCGGCATTATACACTATGAGAGAAGTAATGAAAGGTAAGTTCCAACGTGAAAAGTTGGCAGGACTGTCTCGCATCAGTCATAATTACAAATAATCAACATAAAATTATGATACTTGCATGACACCTACTCTCGCCCATATATGGTGGCTCAAAACACAAGATATCATATATTTTAAATTGACCTTAACAACAATTTTTGTTTTATATTCTAAGCCCTGTCATAATTGTAATTTACAGGCAAATCAAAGATCCTAGGCATTAATAATTAATCAGGGATACAATCTTATTAATACAAAATAATGATCTAATTGCCCTTTTTGGCAGCTCTCAATTAGTTGAAACAATAACAATATGGCTCCATTAAATGATCGTCCACCCAACTGACTGGGACTATATTTGAAATCACCCGCCAAATCATCAAACATTAATTTTGATAATGATACTGCCAAGCGGCTTGCCCAAACATTTAATTAAGAAGCAAAGTCTACAGTACATTCATATCGACTTGCGGCCTCATCTTTAACTAACAAACAATAAACTTTAAATATTTCTAACAATATTAAAGAATCTCCCATAAATAACAAGATGATTTTAATCCTACAAAATATTAAAATAAGTAGAGCCGACAAACGATGCTATAAGTTAATAATCGTCCCAAATGGTGATACCCAATGGGTAAAACATTCGTTAGGCAAATAAGCTGAAATTTCAAGTGAAAACACAGAACCAAATGTCCCCCAAAGAGATTGTAATGCAAAGATAGGACATAGGCCTGCAGTTTAAACTAACCGTGCAAAGAATTAAAATATTTCAATGGCTTTAGAAGCCCAAATATATTAAATCCATCAGATGTGAATTCCATGTTAATAATCAATAAATTTAAATTTTACAAGTCTATAAACGATAATTTTCAATAAGTTTAAAATAGTTAAAGTCCAAAAGGAATTTAGAATACTCTAACATTAATCAGTTTATGGCAACGTCGCTCATGTTGAAGCTAGTATAGAATATGTGACTACATCACAGAATCCTACCATTATATCCTATAAATCTACCACATGTTCTCAAGGGGGGGAAACAATAGGAGGGAGAGAGGAGTAAGGGGCTTCATGCATCTAGAACATACTGGGACATACCACGCCTCTCCAGGCGCGTTTGTAAAGAACAGTTCTATGAGTTTGCCTAACACAAGTGATAAAGTGCAGTGCATTCGTGCATATTGTTGTTCTTTTTCCTTTGGGCGCAGCTCGGTACTCACGACAAGGAATGAACCACGGGCCTCGATTCTCTCAAGTATTAGACAGTGCCACGATGTGTTGTAGAGTCGCGATCTTGCTGAGACGAGTCAATTGGGTCCAGGGTGGTGAGTGAAACAACCTCTAATTGTTTACTCGTTGTAACAAGGTTACACACCCACATAGTTGATAAAAATATTTTATTCATTTAAATATTTCAAAATAAGATAAAATGATCATAAAATAATTTATTATAAATATAGAAATGGACAAGTGTTTTCTCAGTTCCAAGTAAATGCGATGATTTATTAAAAATTATCAATGTATGCACTATATTACAAATTATAGATAACTTTCCTAAACTAAGACTAATTACTTTTAGTTCTAATCATGTTTAAAATATTGTTGGATTGGATAAAACAAAATTATTAAAAGTTAATGAAACAGTGTGAGAAAACTTAAGTTTACATTATTCTAACTATGAAATATGATACATAATTAAAAAACTTATTTTTAACAAAACAATGATCTTTTACAAGTGTTGGCAACCCAAAACCTAAACATATGATTTTTCAACTGTCATTCAGGTAAAAAGCTATGGTGAACAAACTCGATTCCTCTGTTGTGTAGTATTTATTTGAATCACTGGTGGCTATATTATAAAAGAGAATTTCTACACAAAAATGTCAATCAAAGAAAATAAACTCACCAACAACAGAATTAATATGACAAAATTGCCAGGTAAACTTAATTAGTTTATGAGGCTTACATGTTGAAAATCTCAAGCCTTAGATAGTTGGAAGGAAAAACATGCATAATACACCTACCCCGCCCCCCAAAAAAACTTGAAAAGCTTAATGGAACTGTGCTAGTAAAATACTGTAAATAATTTCAGCGCACTCTTATTCAGCTGCGGAAATATTGGGAAAATGTGAAGGCTAAAAGAAAAAAACAACTAGGTGAAGAGATACGGGACCTGATGAGCACTGGAGGTGGACCCCACAATCCTTGCGAGCCATCATGTCCCGAGGTCGAGATGGCAGCCCCCCAACTAAACTACCATCTCGGTTACCACTGGGATGGAGATGCATTGGCGATGAAAGAAGCTGCTGCCAAGCGCCAAAAAATCTCCGGCCCAGAGGTGACTGCTGCCTTGATGTCAACCAGTTCAGCTATCACTGGCACTAGTGGTTTGGAGAATCTCCACACAGGTATTTGCGATATCAAATAATAATAGATTTATGCTGAGGAAGACACATGTTGGGAATAGCATGATAAGTGTTCCTATAGGCCAACTTTTAATAAAATAAATATTGAGAAGCATTTACAAAATTTTGACTACATTTGAGATCTTGTTTATAACCCTAAATCTGAATTGGCTTGTACCTACAGTATTAATGGTATAGCGGTCTTGGTTTTGTGCCCCACAGTTAGGGAGCCAATTATTATGGTGATACTGACACGTTTTCACGCTACTCGCCCCATGATGGGGTGTTGATTATGACGTTCACACCTAACATGCCCAATTCGTCCATCTTGGGGTTCTGATTTTCGTACTGCGCAGTTAGCACACAATCAGGTGATAATTATGATTATGTTATACCTCACCCATCATAGTTTATTGGGGGGTTTAGTTTTAAAAATAACTTCCCAGGCTAGTTGAATTTAAATGTATTTTTTTTAAATTTACATTTCACTTTTATAATCAAACTTTTTACATTGCACTGACACAAATCCTATTTGTATAGCAAACTGATGCGAAGAGCGCGAGCTGAGAGCTTCTCCAGCCTCTTACATCAGACCTACCCCTTGCTTCTTGGACCTCTTGTCTTTAGTGTTGAAACCAACCAATAAGAGAGCTCTTGGCAGTCTGACGCTATGAGGGCTAGCTTCTTATTGGTTGTCCTAATACTGTTTGACCTAAAACCTGGCCAACTCATCACCGCACTTTTAAATGGAACAGAAGAAACTTATTAATAAAGAAAGGCTTAATACATAATATATTTGAATTTACTTCTGAAAATGCCTTACGGGCTTAAAACACATTAAAATAAATAATCATCTATTAAAATGATTTTAATAATGTATTTATAATTTGAATTTAGAATCTTGTACTGAAAATAAAATCGTTCAATTTGGCCTGGTCATCCATGAATGAAGCATGAAAGCTAATTTACATACTGTTATTTAAAAAAATATACTTCATTCATGACTTTTTGAATAAATTAGAGGGTCCAGAACAGACTCATTACAATGGATATAGTAATTAAAGATAACTGATTATCAACACTTCTCACTTCTAAATAGGCCTTTTCTTTCAGTATTGATTTTGCTGTGTATCTTTTTCACACAGTGTGTGTAAACTTAGCAGATTGACATCTAAATATAGTATTTGTCTTAATTAGAATTGCAGTGCAGCCCACAGACTTTCTCACTCCCTTACCTAAAATGCAACAATTTACTCATTAATTGGAAATGCATGGTGGCAACAGATAGGGAATAAAGTGTAATCCTGGAAATGTAAGGGAATTCTTGTGTGTCTAGAAATACAGCGAAATGTCAGATAATTTAGTTAAAATTCAAATACTTGGCAAGGAAAACCCATTAATTTTGTGTCCAAACACTCACAAAAGTTACAAATTTGGTTTCTTGCAGATTATAAACCAAATGCATCGCCTATATTATGTGCATTCTGACATAATTTTATAATTTTTTTTATGGCACATTATCATTAACTGTTTCCAGCCTGTGGCCAGGTCAGTTTATAATAAAATGCATCCATCTTTCTTTATCTTTCCACCACTTTTCCTCCTTTAATTTCTTACACTCTTCACTTTATGTTAAGTGCTCCTTTCATCTCTTTATTGACCTCCCCATTGGTTTTTCCCCACATACTTCATTTCCAACATTTTCTTCAGCATTTTCTCTCTTTCCATCCTCACTACATGCTCATACCATCACAGCCTTGTTTCCTCTACTATCTCATGTACTCCAACATCCTCATTACATGCTCATACCATCTCATCCTTGTTTCCTCTACTATCTCATGTACTCCAACATCCTCATTACATGCCCATACCATCCCAGCCTTGTTTCCTCTACTATCTCATGTACTCCCCATACCCGTATTCTTTCCCGGATAACTTCATTTTTATAGCACATATACTTTTTTTGGCGTGTCTTACTACCCATTCGGATTATACACCCTTGTACAAATTACACTAATGGTTTAGGTGATAGGAAGTGCACCCACATTTATGTGAAAATAGAGTGGAAAACCATTTAGAAAAAACACCCTCAGTGCACCCAACCTAAATTGAACCCCGATCTCTCCATCTTCGGCAGTCTAGTAGCAAGTTAGACCACGTGGTCACCGAAGCGCATATATACCTTTTCAATTAAAAGTAGATCCAAATTTAAATATTTTTTTTTTTTCTATGCTGGAAAAAAATATTAGCTTATGTTGTGCATATTAATTAAATGACTTTATAGACTAAACTCATTTAAAATTACCAAGTCAGACTGTGGTTATGCATGTTATGTTCAGGATTTATTTTAATTGGCAGGAATTGTAACTTCAAGCAGTGCCAGTGAGCCTCTGTTACGCTCTACGCCTTCGCTTCAAGTCTTAAGCAGTCTTTTAAACACTTTACCCAAAATACAATCACTATCATCAACTGCACCCCCACCATCCTCCTCCCAACCACTTTCAGTCCTCCCCTTGCCATCACAGCTACCCTCCCCACCATCACAATTGCCCTCTTCACCACCACAACTGCCTTCTTCACCACAGCCACCCCCCACAACACCAAACATCACCGAGCATTGGGTAATCGAAAGGATTGCTCTCATACATGAGGCGAGGGAGAAAGTGTGGCTCCAAGGAGACAAAGAGCTGCACTGCGAGCGTTTGGCAGAGGCGAAGCTGAACCGTCAGGCAGCCGAGAAGCGCCTTCAGCAGGTCGAGAAGTCCCAGCAACAGAGCGATGAGCTACACCGTCTGGAAATGGAGCGACTGCATGTCAAGTTAAAGTTTGAGACCCAACAAATGGAGCTCAATCTTCGTCATCAGGAAGACATGCAGAGTCAAGCCCTCCAGGCGGCAAAAGACCAGCACGAACAGGAAAGCCGCATAAGGGAAGTGCAGCTCAGGAAACTGCTGGGGCTTCCTGACATCAATCAAGACAACAACCTTTAGTGTCTCTTCACCATGTACAGAGTGCGGCAGAGAAACTTACCTTTTTGAAAAATCCGCCAAACGGCAAGGGGTGAAGGTAGGAAGATGGGACGGGGTGCGTCCGAGAGGGTAGGTCCTCAATTTTTGTTCCCCCCACAGCCAGTCCTGATCATGCTTTGGACGAGAGCATCACGTGTTCGCCTTCGAGGCTTACTTTTGTAATGGCCGCTCCATTGTCGCCACCCAATGTGCCTTTTGAGCGCGCTTCAGTATTCCTCCTCGCAGTTCAATCCCCGGCGGAATTTTATTCTTTCGTGGGTTACTGCATTTCAGGAGACTGGCAGGTTCGTTAAATGTAGATTAGGAGCTGTAAGAACGGCCAGGACTTCGGAAAATGTTGAGAGAGTGAGACAGTCATTTTTGCAGTTCCCCCGTCGTTCTGCTCGCAAACATGCGGCTGCTCTGAGGCTTTCTGACCGAACTGTGAGACGAATCCTCCACAACGAACTCAAATTTCATCCATACAAACTGGCTGATGTGCAGGAGTTGACCGCGATTTAGTGGCCCGCCAAACTGCATGTGAAGCTCTCCTTGAAACCCTTCCCCACGACGCGGTAACGTTCTTCAGCGACGAGGCTCACTTTCACCTTTCCGGCTGTGTCAACAAACAGAACATGCGCCACTTGAGTGCTGAAAATCCACGTCAACTTCATCAAACCCCTCTCCATTGTAAGTGTGTTACCGTTTGGTGCACAATTTCGTTGGTCGGGATCATTGGTCCTTATTTTTTTGAGGAAAACGAGCGCACTGTCACAGTGAATGCAGCTCGATACAGGGAAATGATCGAAGAATTTTTCCTTCCACGTCTGGAAGAAATGGACGTTGGGGATGTGTGGTTTCAACAAAACAGAGCCACGGGCCTCGATGGAATTGTTGAGGGAACACTTCTCTTGCTGCCTCATCTCTCTCAGAGGCGATCTCCATTGGCCGGCGCGCTCTCCAGATTTGGCTCCACGCGACTTCTTCCTATGGGGTTATTTGAAGTCTATCGCTTACAACGATCGACCACGGACCCTTGCTCACCTGAAGACAAACATTCGGAACGCCATCGCTGAAATACCGGTGGACATGCTTCAGAGAGTGGCGCGAAACTTCAGAAATCGACCCAATCAGTGCAAAGGCAATGGCGGCCGTCATTTGAAAGATGTAATTTTCAAAACTGCATGAAAAAAAAATTTGGTGAGGGGAAAAAAGAATTATGAATTATACCGATATCTGCAATAGTTTTGTTTTTATTAACCTTTCAAAAAAGTAAGTTTCTCTGCCGCACCCTGCACTAGTCTTCACATTTTTCCAATTTTGTTCCTCATTGTTTTTTTATTTTCTTAAATAGTTAAATATTTTGCTCCAAAAGATATTTAATTTCTCTTCTCACTCAACATTTTCCACCATTATTAAGAAATATTGATAAACAGATATTTTCAAACTGCTTTTTTTTTATGAACAAAAAGAGCATTGTGTAGTCCGTCAAGGAAAGATTGCTGATCTTGAGTGTAGACGAAGTGTAAATTTAAAAAAAAATCATTAATTATGCAACTGGTGACTCAGTTTACCCTAAAGCTAGTAGTCTCTCCTTGACGCATGCATTTTACAGCTTGCTACTAACTTTTAATCAACACCATAGTGGAAACTTTCAAGGTGAACCTGTTACTCTTCAGGCTAAAGAGAGTGTACATCATCTTGTATGAGTTTACCTGCCTTTAAATAAAGGCCAAAGGATGTAATCCTCAAAATGCAAAATTTACAGTAGATAGAACAAAACGGAATGAAAAATTATTTACTCATTGTTTTTACCAAAGTATAATTTAAAGGTGACCTGGTGGTCTTAGGTGTAAGGTGTCAGACTTCTTTACTGGTGGTCTAGGGTTTAATACTCGGTCCCGGCACAGATTTATCTGATTGCCAAACCCTTCCTTCACCTCTGAAAAGACTTTTATTAATCACAACCCAGGACGGGGAGATCGAGGTTCGAATCTCGGTCAGGTGAACTGGGGTGGTTTTTCCTAAATGGTTTTCCACTCTCCCTCCATGCAGATGAGGGTTCACTTCCTCTAATTCAACCTTCTTAATTTCTAATCCATTAGCGTAATTAGTACTTAAAGCGTATAACCCAAACGAGTAGTAAGACGTGGTGCTAAATAATAATAATAATATTAATCACAACTTGTGAATATGGGAAATGCCAGGCCTCCACCGTGTGTTCGGATTCCACGTTAAACTGTAGGTCCTCCATTTCATCTCACAATCACCCTACCATTACACATTAGCGTAAGTGCGTATAATACAAACGGGTAGTAAGACGCGGTGCTAATAATAATATCATTTTTAAAATATTCATTATATTTGATGAAATAGTTATTTAAATGATAAAATAATTGAATTAAATCAACTGTTCTTAGTAAATCTTTACTCGTGTTTGCTGGTTATGTACACCCTTTGGTCTCTATACCCTCAAAATGTATCGATTTTGGTTAAAATTAATATATTTATTTCAAAGTTATAAAAAGTTGTCAGTTGGTAAATAAAAATAGTGTGTGAAGCTTTGAAACAAATATTAGTTTTGAACTTGCTTTGAAAATATTCCAGCTTCTGTAATTACGAATATTCACCTATAATTGCCATTCTGAGCTGTAGAGTACAAGACAATCATATAGAAAAAATCTCAGGTAATTGAATTTTAAGTTTTGAATAACTTATTTTTCAGAATAAAACTAAATATTACAAACAATTGTGCAATAAAACATTTTCAAGTGATTTTAGTACATAAAGTTATGTACTTAATAACCAATGATTTTTTCAAACATAAAACAAACCCTTGTGAATCTGGCCCTTGGAGGGATTTGAGTTTGATAACACTGGTTTAAGCAGTCAATATCATGTTAGACTGGCCTGTTGATGATTAGATTGGGGTTCACATCTTGGTAGGGTATACTTAGGATGGTTTTACTAATTGGTCTCCTCATTGACTCCCACACAAATGTAGGTAAATTTACCTCTAAAATGCTTCCTTCCTCATCCCTAACCTACTGGAATAATTATATATCCCTAACCCATTAGATTTTATAATAATGGAAATTATTATAAAATTATTTAGCCATTGGGTCACCTAGTTTTTAAACCTAACTGATTAGAGTAATATAGGTGTATAACCTGAACAGGGTGATCCCAAAAGTAAGGTCTCCAAGGGGCTGGGGGCGTAACGAAACTGTTTTGGTGGCTGTTGAATATCTGTTTGGATTGGGAGTTCCTCCACCCTTACCTGAGCATGCTCGTGCCTCCCTGTGACGCTCAGTCTGGCCCTGGCAGCCATTGAGAATGGAGCTCTTGTTGAATATCGCCGCCAAGTGCGAAATCCGTGCTGTTATTCGGTTTTTGAATTCGAAAGGCATTACACCTGTTGAAATTCATCGTCAGTTGACCGAAGTTTATGGCGAGTCTTACATGGACATCAAAAGTGTTCGCAAATGGTGTAGGAAGTTTATAGCCGGTCGTAATTAAATTCATGATGAGCAAAGGAGTGGGAGATCGTCATTTTCCGACGAGACAGTTGAGAAGATCAAGGAAAGCCTGCGTGAATATCGACGAATCTCTCTGAATGATCTTTGCATTTTGCTCCCTGAGGTGTCCCAAAGCACCATACACAGGATCTTAACCGAAAAGTTGCAATATCGGAAGGTTTGCGCTCGATGGGTTCCACGAATGCTGACAGAAGATCACAAGTGGCAACGTGTTGATTCTTCCCGCGAGTTTCTTCGTCGCTATGCGGACAATGAAGATTTTTTGGACTCTTTTGTCACAGGAAATGAAACCTGGGCATTTCACTTCACTCCAGAGACGAAACAACAATCGCGGGAGTGGCGGCATTCCTCTTCTCCGAAACTGAAAAAATTCATACAAACAGTCTGCTGGTAAAGTCATGACAACCATCTTTTGGGATCGAAAGGGAGTATTGTTGGTGGCCTTTATGCCTGCTGGGACCGCAATAAACGCTGATCGGTATTCTGAAACTCTGAAAAAACTCATAGACGGGCAATTCGGAGAAGAGGAATGTTGAGCAAGAGCATATGCAAAAGTTTGGATGGGACATCATCAGACACCCACCCTATAGTCCGGACTTGGCAGGACAGCGATTCAGCTCGGGCGATGAGTTGAAAGAAGAGGTTCAACGATTCCTCAAGGACATGGCGGCAAGCTGGTATGACATGGGAATACAAGAGCTGCCACAGCATCTACAAAAATGCATCGACCGAAATGGGGACTATGTAAAAAAATAGGTAATTGTTCAAACTTTAAAAAAAAATGTAAAGATTATAGCAAATATATATTTTTAACTTATTAAAAAATAAAGAGCCCTTACTTTTGGGATCACCCTTATACAAGACTAGCCAATGGTGGTTTTTGGGGGTCAAAAAATTGGACTTTTCTTGTTATTATTCATGACTCTTAAGAACCATATCAAAATAAAGATACAAGAAAAGATGTAAAACTAAGTCCCTGTCATCATTCTTATGTTAAAGTACATTTTAACAAACATTTTGTGATGACTTGGAGATAAAGGTTCAAACCTTGGTCGTGTGTACTGAGTTTGGTTTTTCACTCTGCCTCCAAGCAAATGTGGGTACACTTTCAGTAAATATAACATTCCTTTCCCCTAAAACGGTTAGTGTAATTAGTACATAAGCGAATAGCCAGATTTGAATCAAAGTTCCTATTATTAATGGCATGTTATAAATAATGTGAAGGGTAAATTTAAGGTTTAGTTAGTTCAATGTGTGGTGTGATGATTAGTTAATAATTTAATTGCCAAGCTATCAATATGAATTCCAGTAACCAAACAAAATCATATAGTATACATTCCTTTTTGGAAGAAAAGAAACCTTTTTTTAGCAACAAACATATCTAATTAGGGTTATAATAGATAATTTTAATTCTATTATTATTGGTATTGACAGGGTTTCTACCATCCAGGAAAATCAGAGAAAACTGGAATGGGCCGGGAATTTGAAGTGGTCAGGGAAAAAAAGGAATAAGTCGAGAATTCGGCAAATTAAAAAAAATACCTGAGAAAATATTTTACTAAAAATATGAAATATAATTATCAGTAAATTACAATGTACTTGTTTGTAGCTGTGTAAAATATTTTATAATTCCCAGTAGACTATGTTAATACAAATAAAAAAAATGATTCATATTTTAAAAACTTATTATTATTCATAAAAAAGGATTAACAAAAACTGTGGGGTGTGGGAAACAAAAGGGTGTGAACATACTTTTAAGCCTTGAATTTCATATGTCAAGTTGAGTAGACACCATGTATTGATAGTGTATCAAAAGTGACATCTACATTTTATGAGACTTGACATATTAATATATGAAGATAGTTTTAGTAACTTTAAAAAAAGTTTCTTCCTATATGGATATGAAAATATATAGGTTTGTCAAAAAGCTGCTCAACTACCGAGTGTAAAAATAACACCCGTTCAACCATCGGCCAACCTTTCCAATATAGTGTCTTTATATCATAGGACATAGATATAAGTGGTCAGGTTGAAAATGTTATTGTGTCAAGTGAATGGGATACAATCTTGACTCAGTAGGCTGGGGTGGTATTATTACCATTTCTTTAAGCACTAATTTTTAAACATCCAGTTCCATTGGAGAAATAGTAGATCAGCTCTAAAATCACCCAGGCCAAACATATCTTAACATAAGTGCTAAATGCAAATTTTCATACTTTAAGGGAGAAGGTGCTATGTCAATTTCTAAACTATACAACTACTATACCTCTAGTATTTAGTGTTTAAATCCCTGCCCTAATTTATCATTTAAAAAAACCCACTCCAAACAGCTCTTATAGTCGTTTATGGTTGATCTTTTTTTTTTTCAAGGCTCCGACAATTGGGGTTCTGTGCCTCTCAAAATCCACCCTGAAATGTTCAGCTAGCCACAGCCTTGGAGATATATAATTTAAAAAATTGGGATTGATCTTGAAAGTTCATGATTTGCATCCCACTGTGTGCAAACTGTCAAGAAAATAGTATAAAGTGTGAAATCTCTTTAAATATGGCAGGGAGAGATATTTGTTTTCTTGAATTTCTAAGTCCCGCACACCCCTACATCCTAGCTTTTAATTAGAAACCATAAGGACAGTGATGGCACAAGACCTTAGCTAGATTGACCGCATTGTACAGAGTGATTTCACAAGACCTTAGCTATAATGACCACACTACACAGTGATGACAATACCTTAACCAAAATGAAATAATGCACCATGTATAAATGGAAATAAAACAATCCAAAAGTAATCTTACTAAAGATTTATAGTTTATTTTAGTACCAATTTTCATGTTGTTCAATTAGCATCTGCAGGAAGAACAACAAAAGAAACCTGCAGAGGATATTTGACAATTAAAATATAATCAAATACTGTTTTAAAACATGTTCAAAAAGTTAAGATTAAAAATTTATAGTAGAAAACATTGCAGAAATAGAATAAGGAGTGAATATTATATATAAGAACAAAGATTTAACTGATGTATTATACAAACTAAATATAGTTATTAAATTATAAGTGAGTTGTAGGCGCAAGATTTATAAAATTTACAATTGGCATAGAACCTACACTATATAGTTTTTAAAGATCCAAGTTAAATGAGGATAAACAAGGTAAACAAATACTATATAAAAATATATAGTAAAAGGAGGAAGGGAATACAGTGTCTCGGCAATCGTAGTACGCCAGCATATAATCAGACGGTGTCTCGGCAATCATAGTACACTAGCAAGTAATCGGACATTGTCTCTGCAACTGTGGTAACATATAAACAAATAGTTGGCATACTTAACCTCAACCCCTCAACTATGTTGGGTCTGCCGGCTACAATGTTCACATCCTTCTGATTGTCTCTTGAAACACAAATATTACATTTCAGCAACACGATTCTCAAGCTATACTGTACAAATAAGGCCATTATCTTTGTGATTTAACACAACCCTGAATCCACTTAATGTGAAGTAGCTATGCTTGTGTAGTAAAGTGGTTACTAGGGAACCTAATGTGGATTTTAGTTACATTAACCAAGTTTATTGTTTAATTTCGATGATTTCTTGAAATTGTGTACCTATTTCTTATACCTCCATAGTAACTATGTTAAATTAAGGGTTAATTTGTGGCAGTTTGTGTGAAAAACATTTTTTTCTTTTACAACTAAAATTATAAGTAACTTATAAAATCTATGCTAGAAATATTAAAGCTGTTGTCATTTTTAAGTGAACAACTTATAAGACTAAATTTAACACAACATTTTTGATATAATTAAATAGTTTATCTTACACATTATATTAAGGCTTTCAGTCCAAAAGTATTGTTAGCATATAATATTTATGATGGGACCAGGTGGTGTAGGTGATTTATAGATTTAAGCCCTTGCATCAAAATACATTCTGGAGCCCTCATATACATTAATATTATGAACATTCATTGATGAGAGTTAAATTTTACAGTGAAATAAATACATAAAAAACATTGAATGTCATGGCTGCACCTTTGGCAAATATTATTTTTAGTTCTCACTTCTCTCTTGAAAACAAATACATTTTACATTGGTGATTTTTTTGATAGTGATAAAAATAGTACAGTAGAGTCGTTAATCCAAACTAATTGGGACCAAAACCTATTCAGATTACAAGATTTTTGGACTAACCGAAATCTTTCCTATAAAGTAAATTAAAAATCCACTGTACTGTCTAATGAGTGTGTTTATGTATGTGCTATTCACCAGCTGGTGCGATGTTTATGAGGCAGTGGCAGAATATTGCGTCAGCCAGCAGGTTCACTTCATAATGACAAGAGACTTACTGATTTTATGAACATGCCAAAATCAATCAATAATTGTTGTAAGTACCCTATAATATGCTATTTTCATCATTTTTGAAAGCAAAACAAAATGAGTGAATTTATTTATTGTTTCTTTTCGATACCTTGTATTACTACAATAAATTTTGTTTTAATATTAAATTTGTTTTTTCTTCCACTTTTGTTCAGATTAATGAGACTCTACTGTAGTTTCAAACATGAATATCTAGGAAAAAAATTATTACCTGGAAGTTTCCCTTGCCATAAAACCTTAGGACAATTAGCAATTGTTGTTTTGGGAGAAGAGAGTGTCCTTGTTGAAGAAATTGTTCGTCAGAAAAAGCCTGAAATGGAACTTGAAAATCCCGAACATGCCTCCGCTGAATTCTCACTTGTTGGTTGGTTTCTTTTTCAAAATAATTGCCGATTAAATCAAGATAAGCGATCAGTTGATAGTCTAAGCACGCTATCTCGGACTAGCAGGACGACCAATAGTGCATGTATAGTGTGGTCCTGGCCACACTTTATGTCCACTAAGTGTATGATGGAATTTCCTGGAAAACACATCGCGCGCTTGTCCTAGCAATCAACTAAGTACCCACTAAACACTATTGTACACTTAGTCAAGTTCTTGCATATAGCCCTAAGTCTTCTCACCCTGGAAACACCACTGTCAAAACACTATTATTTTTTTGAGTGGACAAATTTTGAAGCATTTAAAATTGGGAGTCACTTGTTACTGCGGGACATATAGCTGTTCTATCAGAAATTTAGATTTTTATATAGCCATTACCAGTGGCATCGTTAGAATAAGTTTTTCTGGTGTTTATATATATATTATATATCTCTATAAGGTGCTTGCAATAAATAAGATGAGTTTAAAATTATGCTTGTCGCAAACATAATAAAAACAAATTATGCTATGCAATTTTTGAAATGTGGGTTTACCCTTTCACTGTGATGAATTAATGGCTGGAGGTTGGATGTCATGCCTGTTCTATTTGTATATATAACATATAGGTTAAGTAATAAGTCGTGTGCTGATATATTCACTCAGTTTATAAAGTGCACCTTAACCACCTTAAATAAAATGAAAGTAGCCATTATAATTTTTTTCTAAAATATGTGATCTAGTGTTGGGGTCAAACCCACTATTTTATGAATACAAATCTTAAATAAAATTATTAAAAGAGGAAATATAAATATAATGGGACCCGTTTGGTTTGATGCTCTAATCTCTTGTCACACTAGACTGCCCAAAACAGGGAGATCGGGGTTTAATTCCAGTCGGGTGCACTGAGGGTGGTTTTTCCTAGATTGTTTTCCACTCTCCTTTCACACAAATGCGGGTGCCACTTCCTCTCAATTAAACCTTCCTAATCCCTAAACACCCGCCTCGGTGGCATAGTTGGCTAACGCGCTAGTCGTGTTGAGCTCGACCGCTGAGGACGGGGAGATCGAGGTTCGAATCTCGGTCGGGTGAACTGTTTTTTTTTTGTTTTTGTTTTTTTCTAAATGGTTTTCCACTCTCCCTCCACGCAAATGCGAGTTCACTTCCTCTAATATAACCTTCCCAATTCCTAATTCATTATTAGAGTAATTAGTACTTAAAGCGTATAACCCGAACGGGTAGTAAGACACGGTGCTAAAAATAAAAATAATCCCTAAACCATTAGTGTAATTAGTACATTGGTGTGTAACCCGAACAGGTAGTAAGAAGTGATGCTTAGTGTTAAATTACTTGTTTGAATCTAGTTCTTAAGTTCATCCTATCTTGGTTTTGAACCACCAAGAAGCAGTATTAGACCTCTAAAACCAACTAAAATGGAAAAACTTTGATTTTTTTACGTGGTGTCAGTCAAATTATATTTTAAAATTCCCTGACTTTTCCCGATAAATTTTTCCAGTCATTATATAATATTACCAACATTATTTTATCAGAATAAAAACTTGATGATGAAAAAATATTTTTAGTCACATTTTTAAGGGATAGAGGATTTGATCCTAAAGCAACCAGCTATTGGATAGTGCGATCTAAGCTATATTTCAGTTAGATAATTTCACACCAGTAAAGTGTGAAACACATTTTTTAGTTTCTTTTTACTATAGCATAATTGAATTCTCAGGCATACACATAATCGTGACTCAACTTGGGCTAAAGAGTACGCAGTAGCAGGGTGGAAATACAAAAATAAAATCACATGTTGACCTTGAGAATTGAGATTAGTATGTATACTCAACTAGAACCAACGTGTAAAAAAAAAAAAATATTCTCGGTGTGTATTAACTGAAATAAAAATCCTATTGTAAATAAAAGTTGCATATATTTTTTTAGTGAACATATGAACATTTCAGAAATTTGATGAAATTCCCTGACTTTTCCCTGACCAAGCAAATTCCCTGTTTTCAAGGTCACTGGACACTATGTTTAAGGATTTGAGTATCAAATTTGAAATTTCCTCAAATCACGAAATCCTTCAGTATTTAAGGATCCCATCCTTAGTGTGATCATTGGTCAATATAATAAAAAGAAAATATGTCATTCACCGAGAAAAACTGTTAATATGTTAAGTGGGGATTTTATTTTGTCTTGAAAAGTGAGGGAATTTTATATTAAAAGTTTTGTAGTGACCCTGAATAAACAAATAAGTCAGCAACTGTTTCCAGCCTGTGGCCGGGTCAGTTTAGTAAAATGCCTTCATCTCCCTCTATCCTAACAAACAACAAATAGGCGTGAAGAAAAAATAAAATAAAACCATAAATTTGTGTGATTTTTTTTTATATATTATTATTGTGAAAAAATACAAATAAATTATTAAATTGTTCATTAAATTTTATCGAGTACAATTCGACAATTGTTCTATCACTTTCTGTATTTCATCTTTAGCTTCTAAAGATAAAGTACTTTCCTGACAAAAATTAACCAAAGAGCAGCTGTCTCTTTTCAACTGGTCAACAATTTGAACAAGTTTCTCAACAGAATACTCTATTTTGCACTTCTTAATAGTTTTGTCACAATTTGCAGGTAGGTCTATCATCATAGGGCTATCATTCTTGGGTTCGATTCTAGCACTGCACTTGTGAACAAACTGAACTTGTGATTGAAATGTTAAATACTCTTTAAAACAAATATCAGGTTTCGGTACTGGGAGCTGTCTTTGAAGGTAGCAAGTAACTTTTTTTTTAGATGTTTTATTGTTTTTGACCGATAAAACAACTATCTGCTCGTGCTTGGTAACATGGGCAAAGTATTCAAAAACTTCTAAAGTTGTCTGAAGAACTAGGGGATTCTTGTCTTGCAGCAGAAGTGAAAAAAGATCTCCTATCTGATGACAAACTTCAAGTTGATCTGGTGTGGAGTTGATAATCTTTGTCCCTAAACTTTTCAAAATAGAGAGAGATGAAAGTTTTAACAAAGAGGAACCTTTAGTCGACAGGACTTTAATAGTGCGGAGAATCTGAAAACAAACAGAGCACATTTTTTATTAGGGATGAAACCCTCAAATCCTTTGAATCATTAAGAATATTCAAGGATTCAAGAAAATTTCTGATTAAAGACTCATCCTGCTTATTGGTGGCTCAATGAATTTAACAACCAGGCCTCAGACCAGTAATTTAACACTTAACTGAATGTTATAATGAATGGATTATAATAAATAAAAATAATGTTGACATTTTAGTTACTATTTGTATTTTCTATCATTATATTATATTTATATTTACTCATATGTTCATAATATTTTCCAAGATTTGTATTTGTATTTGAGATTTGAAGGTAAACTGGAGATTCGGATTCGTAAAATAGACGATTCGACCCAACTCTAATTTATAGTATTTACAATAATGGTTATAATTTATCTGATACTAGCTACCTATCACACCCGCTTCAGTGGTTGCGTGGTCTAACACAATGCTCTTGCAGTAGACTGGACTGCCGCTGATGGGGAGATCAAGGTTTTGATTAAATAATTGATTTGGATCAGGATTCATATCATGATACGGATATAATCACTTTTTGTTCGCATCCGTGTTTTAGTTGACTAATTTCAACAAAAAACGTTTATTGTAACATAACTATAATAATTACATATATTGTCTCGCGGACTTTTTTTGTTCACATTAGTGAGAACGTTCAACATGTATAGTTTTTATGTAATACCAAAAGTTTTTGCAGCGCATGCGGAGAAATCATATTTTTAGACAATTTTTTTATACCTTGTGTAAAACTATCGACATTTTTATGAGGAATAAATTAAATTTTCAAAATAAAATATAGCCTATGATACTCGCTGATAATGTAGCTTTATAATGGTAGAAGAATTTTTAAAATCGGTTTAGTAGTTTTTGAGTTTATCCATTACAAACAAAAAAATCAAATCTTTCCTCTTTATAATATTAGTGTAGACAAATATTAAAAGTGATCAGGACTTGAGTAATAGTAATGTATAGGGTCTAGTTTTCCACCAAAAGGAAGGATTGAGATGTGCTCACCTTAAGAAGTTGAGAGTTATCGAGATGTGCCACGAGAGGGACAGTAGCATCACAGAGTAGTGTCGCCAAGTGGTGCAGCCACTGGACACCCTGCTGACTGGTCTCTTGCAAGGTGTAAACCTCTGGGAGATTGACACGCTCCCACACATCCACCATATCAGTGATAAACCCTGGGGTAGGCAGAACAACTTCCGTAATGACAGGGACAGTCGGCAAACATTTTATCTGAAATAGCAGGAATACATTTAAATTATGAAAAAAATAATAATGTATTGAAATGTGTAGCACTACTATTACATTTGTATTCTTTTGTATTTTATGTTGATCATACCTATAATTCATTCATGACCTAAGTTTACCTGGATGACAGCTCGAAATGTTTCTAGAAGTAATCCTCTAATATATCACTACGCCAACAGCTGACATCTATCACTTTGGATGACTAATGAAAACAGATGGTAATATATTAATGTGATAGTTAATCATAGTAATTTAGGCCAATATTATTTATATGTTTATTTATCGTTTTATTCCACTTAAAAAAAATATTCACACCACTTTCACAAAAACTTCTAACAAACATAGTTTCAAAATGGTGACTGACGAATTTAAACCATATGGTTGAACATGATGATAAACAAGTTTTTTACAATGATGCAGACACGCAGTTGATGAAAATATTTTATTCGGTTAAATATTTCAAAATACAATAAAATAATCATAAAATCATTTATTGTATGTAAAAAAGATGACAGCAATTTTCTCATTTCCAAGTAAATATGATGCATGTATTAAAAGGTATGTGTGCACTATATTACACAAAATCAATAACGTTCCAAAATGAACTTTTAATTATGTTTAAAATATTGTTTCGAGTTGAATAAAAAGAAATTATTTAAATAAATGAAATACTATGAGAAAACTTAAGTTTACATTATTTTAAATGTAATATATAACAGGTAATTAAAGATCTTTACATTTATAACAAAACAATGCTCTTTTAAAAGTGTTGGCAACCCAAAACCTAAACATATGATTTTCAAACTGTCATCCAGGTAAAAACCTATCGTGAACGGACTTTATTTGTATTCTTGTGTCTTTTATGTTATTCATTCCTATCTAAATGCACCATCTTTACTAATTTCCTTTTTCTCCCTTTTGGGTCTCAATTTCCCTCTTAAATTGTGTTATGCGTTTCAAACTCCCTTCTAGTGGATTCTGATAGAATGTGACCTAGCTCTGTGGAGTGAGTGGTAACGCTAGATTGTATTCAAGATGCAGCCATTACCTTAAATTATGTTTATCATGTTTTCAGATTCGAGCTTGGTAGGTAATATGAAAATTCCTAAAATTGTGCATTAAATAGGGCTCTGCGAATACTCGGATTTCAAGAGTCAAGCCTAGCTTTAAATATATACTCAAAGCTCAAGCTCAAAAAGATGTATGAACTCTCAATTTCAAGTTCCTCGGAAAAAATCCCTTCTTTGCCTTGCACTGTATGCCTGGTGATGAATAACGAATGTTTTACTTTTCTCTTATTTGTTAAATGTGCAATTTGATTGGGGTGGTATTGGGGGTGGAGGGGTAAGAACCTAACAAATATGGTATTGTGCAGCAGATAGGCGTTGAAATGTCAAGGTCAGCAACTAAGTAAACTGGCTTTGATGATGAAAGAAAGATAGTATGAGGCTTAGATAAAATAAGATACAGAAAGGTATCTCTTTGTAGAGATGTTAAAACATAAAGATCATGAATGCTTTAATTTATTTCTGACTGGCGAGATGTTAGCACCAAGTGAACAACTGCACTCCAAATGGACAGGAAATAAATAGTAAATAGAACCATAATTAACTTTTTGACTATCATCACAATAGTAAAGTACCGCATAGGTAGAGCCCCGTAAAAATGGTGAGATGCGATAAAGTGAAAAGTGCCATACAAAGATGGAATCAATTAATTTTTCCTTTGATAGTTTTTAGAAAAGCATAATAAAACGAAATAGTCTAGTTACACGAAATCCTCCTATAAAACGAAATAACACCGCTTTTACAAACAAAATCTTTTAAGTAAACACTAAATTAAGAAATTAAGCAAAAATTTTGACCCTGCTGTAATTTGTATTAGTATTGTGTTGTAGTGTAAGCTAACTTTAGGCTACAAAATTGTAAAATATGTAGGCAAACTTGAAAAAGAGCTTTAAAGTAAATATAAGGTTTCAATAATAAATTTTAATTTTGTGTACATTGTCTCAATATGTAAATAATGCTTTTAAACCCCTCAGAAAACATGTAATTTTGAAAAAAACAAAATAACACTGAAAAGTGAGATTAAAAAATTGAAATTTAACTAAAAATAAAACTATTTTTATGGGGCTCTACGCATAGGGCTAAAGTAACAATCTTCAAGACATATTATATTCCTATCTAGACATTCACCAACAGAGACAACAGGTAATTACAAGCCTCCAAAATGAAGTTCATAAGATCAATTTTAAGAAGAACTTAAAGAGACATGATAAGGAATGTGACTAAAAGGGTGCCTGATCAAATAGGAATGTGCTAGAAACAATATTTGGATCTCAAGCAAAATAATATGGACATCTACAATGCGTGAACAAAAATGCAAGACAATACTATGAAATGGAAGTCCTAAATGATACGAGAAGATTTGGAAGACAAAGGATGCGATGAGTAGGGCAAGTGCAGAAAGACATAAAAGAACGAGGACAATATAGGGATACTATACATGAGAGTGAACTGTAGAAAGATAAGATGAAATGATGATTATCAGAGTATATTTAAAATTTAATAATAAAAATAAGCACTTCTAAGTTTTAAATATTTTTTTTAAAGAGTCCTATTTTACTATGGAATTTAAATAATGTAAACATATATTTGTTTTTTATTTAGATGATTAGGTCGACTCGCCTTGATACTATTAGAACTTTAATACAAGTATATCAGCAGGCCTCACCAGTTGGTTGTAGAGTTGAATGTCTGGGGGAGCGGTAATCAGACTCTTAAGAGACCAAGCCACACCCTGCATGAGCGTCTCCGCAACAGAGCTCTTGAGAGCATCTGGAAGGCATGCCACCCCGAGAGACCCCCACACACCAGGATGTCGTGAGGGGGGGAAATGTTTGCACACTACCGCTTTGTGTTCGTCTGAGAGCAGGGGAAACAGTCTGCCCAGCAACGAGGAGAGGAACACGGCCTCTGGTCGGCGTGGACCCCCAGGGGGGAACTTTTCCAGAATACGTAGTAGGAAAATGACGTGGTGGAAGCACAGCTCTGCGCTTCCATACCTGAAAGAGATAAAATCGAATAGGGCTAAGCATGCTTGAAGATGATCTGGGTGTGTGAGGTATGATCCAGCAATGTGGTTTTACTAAAAAAGCATGGAGACCAGGAAAGTGGAGGCTATTAGAATGAAGTTTGTTATGAGCATGTTAGTAGTCATGAGAAACAGGATTAGGAATTGGGTTATCTGGGCAAGAGTTGAAGTACATGAAATAATACTAATAATAAAAACAATTTTAACTAGCAATAACAATATTAGAATATAAACTAGGAAAAGAAAAGTCAGGAAATGCAAGCTATTACTCAGTCAATAAGTTGTTGTAATCTCACCTGCTTTCAAGGAATATAAAACAACAATTTTACTGGTTGTTCTCAATGGGTGTGAAACGTGGTCTCTTACCTTACATGACAAAAAAAAGATTTGGGGTGTTCAGAAACAAGGTGCTTACAAATATGTTTGGTCTAAAAGGAAATGAGGCTACTTGGGAGTGGAGGAGGTTACATAATGAGTTACATACACTGTACTTATTTTTTGACATTGGTAGGATAATCAAGTCTCATAGATTACAGTGGACAGGACATGCAGCGTAAATGGGAAAATTTATAACCGTGTTCAGGGTACTAACTGGCAAACCCAATGAAAAGAGACCATTGGGAAGATCTGGACGCAGATGGGAGGATAACATTAGAATGGATCAGAAAGAGCTAAGGTGTAATGAGGTGGACTGGATACAACTATCTCAAGATAGGAATAGGCTGTAATGAGGTGGACTGGATAGAACAGGGTTGCCACTGATATCCTCGATTTCATTTTCCTGACATTCCCTGACCAAACAAAATATAAACATCCCTGACTTTTCCACAAGCTGCTGGTAGCATGATATTAATACAAATCAATAATACAGTATGTCAATTTAAGATAACTACAAATACAGTGTCAGTAAGAAAACCGTACTCCAGGCATTCCTATTCTAGAGCCATACCATCGCACAACTTTTGACTATTTTTTTTTATTGATTTGTATTATAAAATAATCAATGAACATAGTACTATAATATCCATGGTTTTTATTATAATATACTATTAAGAACACATTTATTGCACATTTAGTAAATCAATTAAAATAAATAAAGAGACAACAGATACACAAATAAATGGAAATAATTATTTACAAACAAAAAATTAAGAAACAAATACCAAGCATGACAATGAATCTTCCCCAGTTTTAATTAGCCTTGAATTTTATAGCCAGGTAAGAAACAGGCCAGGCTAACCAATCTCTGTTCGGAATTATTTTGGAAAAGCCATCATTTAACACAGCGTTTTCCAAGAAAGTCTGTTGTAGCCACAACCAAATCAGGTTTCAAAAATAAGAAGTTACAGTACATAGTATAAAATCTTACTTCAAGATAATGGATTCTTATCAAAGACACCGTAACGAAAATAATATGCAATTTAATGGAATATACTAAAAACTTTCCCTGACCATAATTGAATTTCACTGACTTTCCTTGACTTTCCAGGTCAGTGGCAGCCCTGTAGAACTAGCTCAAGATAGGGACAGGGTGTAATGAGGTGGATTGGATAAAACTAGCTCAAGATAGGGGTTGGTGGCATACTTTTGTAAGTGTGGCGATTAACTTTTAAAGTTCCTGATGTCATAGAGTAAGTACTATATTCGCCTCTCCACTCTCCCCCTGTATTAGTACTTATTTGGGTTTTAGAGACGATGCGACTACTGATGCGGATGATGATACTATCAAAAGACAAAATTTTATTGTTGAGAAGGATGGGTGTACGTCGTATGACTCACCTAGCCACCAAACACCACAGATCCGTGGCCAGCATAGCTCTCCAAACATTACACTGCAGGATATTCTCGAGCATGGCAGCCTCTATTGCCGGGAATTGCTCGGCAGACACCGTCATGACGAACCCTGCCAGGTGAGTCAGCACTGTCTCATACAGGTCCACCGACCTATGGGGTTCCCCATCAGACACCACACCAGGGATCTGTAGAGGCCAGCTCAGCTCGCCATGGCCTGCCAACAATGGCCAACTTGATGTTACAGAACTTCTGAAAAGTTCAGACTTACCTTATGACTTATGAGGTAGCAGACTTGTTCTATTCACTTGCAAACAAGAGTTTGATAAAGGAAATTAAGCCAAAATATTACTCAATTTGTACTTAAATGTGTGACTACTTCTAATATAGAAGACAGAAGAAAGGAAGATGTTAACTTTGTGCATTGAATTCTTCCCACGTTTTCCCCCCTTTCCCTTAGCTATAAGTTTATTGTTCCCTTTTTCTTTATTTTTATCAATTTCAAAGATTATAAAATCATTTAACCACTGGGCCTCTTCATAGTTAAACATATTTCTATTTTCTCAATATAATTCGGTTTCCTCATATGCTAATAATATTTTACAAAATTTAATTCGAGATTTGTGAATAAAATGAAGATTCATATTCAACTCAACTCTCAGCGATTTATATATTAACATACTTACACTGGCCAAACAAAGTGAAAAGCTGGAAAATAATGTTTGAGTTTTTGTCTTGGTTCAGCCAGAGCTTCCTTACGGCTATGTCAGACTGCAGAAGCTTCTTCAATACTCCAACAGAGAGCAGTGTTAGGGCAAAAGGTTGACCACCACTTGTCGATATTTTGCTGCTGTACTTGAAATATTCCTGTCGCCAAGAGTATGAGCAAGATATGGTATGATCATTTAATGAGGATGGAAACAGAAAAGAATCTCAAGGAGAATGATGGAGATGAAGTATGTAGGAAAAATACCACAATAAAGATCAAGAAAGAGGCGGGAGGAGCAGATTTTCAAGGGAGAGAAGAATGGAAGCAAGTAAAGGATAAAGAATAGTGGAAGAAAAAAGAAAGATGGAAGAGGCATTTTAATAAACTGACCCAACCACAGGCTGGAAAATGTTGCCAATGATGACCTAGAACATTACATTTTCATGATCTATGTTTTATTCTCATAGTCTCTGTTCATGGTAATTTCAATATTCATCAACTTCACAATTGTTATGCAGTGTATATGGACTTCACCCATCAAAGTGACAGAAAATACTTATGAGGAGCCTAATACAAAACTGTTTTTAAAGCAACTTTCGAACTGAAAGAAAAATCCAGAGTTACCAAAAAATTAACTTTATCTGTGCAGATTAACTTAGAAATGCTACACTTATGGGTATTTTAAAAGTAATTAGATGTATAAAGTAAGTAGAAGAAAGAAGAAACTGATCGAAAAAGATATAAGGGCAAACACAATGTAAATTATTGATTTTTTTTAACTCATTCCCTGGCGTGTGTTTGGCACAGCGATCTTCGCAGGACCAGCAGCCATTTTTATATTCGTATGCTCTTATCTGAAAAATATTTTCATTACTCACTTATTTTCTTATTTATTGCTTGATTCATGGCCAAAGTATAGCATTTAACTCATAGCCCTATCTATTAGCTTCAATATGAAATATTCAGACTGGCTAAAAGTACAATAGTTCATTAATAGATGTCATCACAATAACTTATTGCAATGAAACGTTAATTCACGCCCACGCTAGGAAAAGTCCAGCCAAACAAATACGTTGTTCAACGCCAGCGCCAGAGAATGGGTTAATATGAACCAGTGCTACCACTACCAGTGGCTAAAAAATTGTCAAGGATGAGTTTCAATTAAATCAGTGGTATGCGAGTACTTGTGAGCTCATGTTCGAGTCAAGTTTTAATAGTAGTTCAAACTCAACTGACTTATTTTTATTTCAAAATGAAAATAAAAATCTTAGTACATATTGTGAATTTACAATTTTATCTTCATTATAAAGGTCTTATGATTGTCTAATAGATGGCCTCACTAACTCAATTAAGACTTTTTCACTTTTTCCCATGTAGCCTTCAAATATTATATATCATTGCAAAGTTCCTCATTGTTTCTCACTGTCTGATATAAAATAAATTAACTTGTATGACTATATATTAAATTTTGTTGAAAATCCTAATTTGTGTGATTATAGCATTATTCACTTGGAAAAATTCCTAAAAAATTTACATTTGTGTTTATCGAGGATTGAGAAAATATTTGATTCTAAGTTTAAAAAAAAAGTCTTCAAAATTTTGGATTGGAATTTGTTTTAGAGCTTTAATACTGCTTTTTGGTGGTTCAACCCCAACATAATTAGAGGAAAAAGTGAACAACCAGATCCCAGACAATTAATTTAACACTTAACTGTATCTATTAATACTATACTGGACGAATTTTAGTAATTTTGTTATCATTTAGTTATTATTTCTACTTTCTATTATTCTCTTTTATTCCTATTTCCTCTTGTGTTCATACATTTTTCCAAGATTCGGATTGGAATTTGAGATTCAAACATAAAATGAAGATTCAGATTTGGATGTGTAAAAATAGTGGATCTGACCCATCTCTAAAGTCTGATTTTTAAAAATTAAATTATAGCACCACATCTTACTACCCATTCGGGTTATATATATGTTTAAGTACTAATTACATTAATGGGTTAGGAATTGGGAAAGTTGAAATTAGAGAAAGTGAACCCACATTTTTGTGGAGGGAGAGTGGAAAACCAAAGGAAAAACAACCCCCACTTCACCCGACTCAAGATTCGATCCTCGATCTCTTCGTCTATAGCATTCTAGAGAAACTAGCGTGTTAGCTAACTACGCCACCGAGGCGGGTAAAATCTGATTTTAATAGGAAGCTCATGTTGCCACAAGGACAGAAATAAAAATATTACAATTTTATTTACATTCTTAGTCCGTATAATCAATGATGTAAAGGTAAACTCTAGAGTAATTCATAAGGAAGTATTATTGGAACCTTTTGATACATTTTTAGACAAACTTTCTAGTTAGTATATAAAATCAGATATATCTAGAATGCTAAATTTTTGTGACTTTTAATCAATGTTGGTGGTCGAAAATGGGCTATGTAAATCAGGTTTAGTTTGTTTATTTTATTACCATGTCTTACTATCTGTTGAGGTTATAAGCATATGTACTAATTACACTGAGTTAAAAATAGGGAAGGTTACATTTAGAGGAAGTGCACCCTCATATGCATGGAGGAATAGTTTGTAAAACCACTTTGAGTACACTCGGCTGGGTTTCGAACCTCGATCTCCCGGTCATCAAAAGTCTAGCCTAGCACGAGAGTGACACCATAGATCATGCGGGTGCCAAAGTGGGTCAGGGCTTAGTTTTAGTGTTATGTTGAGTTGCTGTTTCCCAAGAGGACAATACTTGGTTTCTTATCCAGCGTTCATCCTTGTAAATGCAAAGCAAGACATACCTCTGAGAAGGATGCGTCTGACACTAGCAAGGCAAGTAAAGGCTCCTCAGCGATACCGGCATGTGTCTCAACAACCTGAGCTATCTGGGCATCCGTCTCCCGGTACTGCAAGCCAGCCCTCGATAACCTACCAACAGAAACAATGTCGCTATTTGGGATGAAAACCTCCAATACCTAAGGATATTCAAGAATCAAGATTCAGATTCGGATTCGAATTCAAGATCTGGGATTCAAAGGTAAAATAAATAAAATGATAGCATATTAGAAAAATGGAAGCGCACAAATAAAATTAAGAACACTAACACATATTTACACACATTTCGATGCTATTATAGCATCTTCCTCAGGAGTAGTAGTAATTGATTAAAATAATTTTATTTATTTCAAATTGTTTTTGCTCAATGCACTTTATTTCATACATATAAAGGTAAAATTAAGAATAAGATTTGTAAAACAGAAAAAATACATAAAAATAAAATAAAATAGAAAAAGACTGCAAGGGAGGCCAAAAACGAGATTGGAGGAGCAGATAACAGAAAATGTGCAAATGAGAGGAGAAGAATGGAAGCAATTAAAGGAGGAAAAATGGTGCAAGGATAGAGGAAGACGAAGGCATTTTAATAAATTGACCTGGCCACTGGGTAGAAACAGTTGATGATGATGTTGATGATTAATAAAATACTGAATTCGACCCATCTCTAAATTGTTATTCTCTGTGTAGAAATCTTAATTAAATCAAAGTATGATCCAAATCTAACCTGTAGAGTGTCACCAAGAGATGAAGCAGGTCTTTGTGACAGTCCCCAAGATAGTCAGTATATGCCTCGCAAAGTTTGAAGATGATCTTCAGCTCGAAACTACACACCTTCAAGGTTTTCACTACAAGTTTTGACTCAGCTGAGCTCTAAAAGCAACAAGGCTTATTATAATTTTAATATTCGAATGTGATTAGATAATGTCAACTTTTATTTATTTATTTTTATTTTATTTGAGATATTTAAAGCATACTTTCTGAAATGACTAATTATATCAGTACACAATAAATAAACCATCTTAAACCTAGAAAAGACACAACACCCAGACGTTATTTTTATCATTTAAGTGGAGACCCACTTACACCACTAATACATTTTTCAGCCACGCCAGGCAATCATAGGTACTCGTAACCCTTAGCTTTTGTCTAAGCTAAGGTGTTGGATAATGTAAACTTTAATAATGAATTTATCAATCCACATTAAATTTAATACATTTAATTTACGAGTATTAAGTAAGTAACTTGATTATTTTTGCTGACAAGAATAAAATGGAGGTGACAGAGGGAGGTGGGCGAAACAATGCTAAAAGTAGTTGAGAGTGTTTTTTATAACTATAATAATTCATATATTCAACAATAATACATTTTTTATATAATTTCAATTAAGTTTAAATTAATTTTTTTTCTAACAATTTCAAAACTTTTTTTTAATCTCAACTGTTGAGTACAATTAATTTAAATTAATTTTAAAACAGTATTTATTGTTAATTATATTGCACCATTAATTTACACTTATGAACAAATTACAAAAAAAATCTACAAATATAACATTAACAATGTGGTGGTGTTTATTATTTTTTCTTACCAAAGGGGAGGGAGGGCAAGGTTCAAAATGGCCAAAAATGTGCTTAAATAAGACTTGAACGTCCCCTTACTGTACTTATAAGTCTATACATTGTTTAAATGCAGGTTTCTTTTTACTTTGACTTAAGCCTAATATATGATTTGAAATATTTACATCATTGACTTACTTCGAAAAACAATCCGACTTCGGCAATTACGTATCGTCGCCAATAAAAACATTGACAGCTAAAATATTCATCTGAAATAATCTGAGGTAAGAGAATTGCATGTTGTGATAGTAACTTGATTTATCAAGTAAAAATGAAATATTGCAAACAATTATGCAATAAAATATTTTAAAGTGATTTAAGTGCATAAAGTTATATAAATAAACACGATATGTGACTACAATATGTTTTAAAGCATAAAACAATTAGGTAAAAATATTCAAACGTTGATTCAGCTTTGAAAATATTTAAGCCTATGCGAATTCATGATTTTCCATTTTGAGTTGAGTCTGAATCTTGGCAAAAAAGCTTGAATTGATTCCGAATCGAATATCATGCTCAGAATTTTTTTTCGAATCAAATATCATACAAAAAATTAAATTTTGAATCTGAATCGAAAATTTTATTTTGAAAATGTTTCAAATCCAAATCAAATAACATATCATTAGGAGTCTTTGAAAATATGTTAGGCTTAAACTTAAGTTAAACAAGTAAACAAAGCCTCATGACTAACTAATGAAAGGTTATGAACAAAATAAATTAGAATTTTTTATAATGGTTTGCTGTATAAGTCCATAGAAAGTTGAAATTATTCTTAAGTATGAAAAGATCGGAAGTTTGAACTAAACCCATCGAATCTGAATCCGAAATTTACTTAGATTCAAAATTTCTAATCTACCACAAATCTCTATAATAATAAGACTTGAAAGCCTAAATTGAATCAGAATCTTAGCAAGATTCGAAATTCAGAAGATTCTAACAGGCTTAGAAATACTACATATATTTGATTTGAGTTTGCTTGGATTTGAAAAAGTGGATTTCACACAACCTTTATATACCCTCAACTTAAAGAAAAAATATACCATGTTGACAACTTTCTCTAGATTGTGAGCTACATCCATGGAGAGGAACCTGATTGGGCTGGCAACATCTAGACGAGGTCTCAGATGTTCAGCATACCGTTCGGCCAGCCGAATGTATCCTTTCCACTGCTCTGCCATCGTCTTGGCGTCGAGTCCTACTACAAGTTCCCCAGTTGTACTCAACAGCACCAACACTGGAAAAATATTTAACAACATGTTGAATAATTGCCTTTTTTTATATTTGGTACCTCTATTTTGTGCATATCTTACTACCCCTCTGGGCTATCTAGGGCAAGGATGAGAAAAGGTGGAATTTTAAAGAAAATATACTCAGTACACCTGACAGAAATTCAAACCTCGACCTCTTAGTCACCATAGAACCAAAGCAGGGGAGGTTGACACCTTAGCATGTGTGCCTCCACTAATGCAGGTGTGTGGTACCTTTCAAGATGTCCACAATCCAAGAACCCCAAATGTTAGTAATACAAGCCTTTGATATTTCTTGACAGGATTCTACTAGAAGCATCCATAAGTGTAGGACAATCAGTTGCGCAATATTAGACACCCCTTAGTGTGTGACCCATTGTGTAACGTTCAATATTAGAGGTGGCATGCCACCCAATGTACTATTTTGAAAATTATAGGTAGAATTTAAAATATCTTAACAAACTTTTTTCTATTTTTTATGTAGCATCCACAACTTACACTCACTAATTCAAAGGACATAACTGAGGAGGGTTAATTTTGAAAGAAATGCAACAACATCTATATCTTCTTAAGTCAACAACCCGAAGGTTGGTTTGATGTGATTTATATCCATCTGACGTTGGGCATGCATTTAGCCCTCCAATTGGTTAGTGCTGCCTGCACCATCTGGTAGAAATACCATGTACCAGGGAAGCTCCAAAAGTGTGGTGGTTCCCTGTTGCCTTCCAAAAAAAGGTATATGAGTGAGCGGTGAGTGCAGAAGGACCATCAATATTATCGAGAAATATATTTTCACACACCTTCCAAATTTCTTTTACAGGCCACCATTGGCATGGGATCGACAGATTTATTTCACCTCCAAAGTAAGTTTTGCTAAGGATTTTTATCGCTAAAAAAATCTGTTGACCTCAGCTAGGTTTGAACACACAAACTTCAGGTCCTGAGGCAAGCACTTCACCCCAATACCAGTCAGAATTTAAAAAATAAAATATATTAGGTCAACACTGCCGGCTACTTCAGACCAAGGCTGTGGATTTGGAGTCTGAAGCAATTTTGGGTGAAGTCAGTGTTGTTAAAAATGTACCGGCTCCAGCTTGAAAATAAAAACTTATAATATTATAACAATATATAGTACATAATTTTAATTTATACTTTTCTATTTTTTAAGAATATTGGTCATTTGGATTGACAAATTTATTTAAATATATACATTCACAATGTCAAAAAATCTCCCCATGAAATTATGTGTATTAGAGCATTTTACTCCAGTAGATTTATTATTACTAATTGATATATATTAGCCATTAATGAAGGAGTTGGGCAGTGGATAAGTGGAGGAGTCGGAGTCGAAGGCGTGGGGAACCAACATTACAGTCCTACTTCCAATATTCTTAAATGACCCCATAATGATTTTGAAACCTTGTAAAATGAGATCTGCTCCAGTCCAGCAACCTACCTTGAGTTAGCATGTCCAGCTCATCTTCAAACATACAGTTAAACTGGAAGTTCTCTGAGAGGGCACTGATGTAGTGCGACTGAAGTGTGTGAGTCTTACGAAATAACAAAGTCAGTGTTTCACTCACTGCTTGGAACAGAGCACCATACAATGCCTCGCTAAAACAATTTTCAGAAAAATATTTAGACAAGAAATACAATTTTATTACTGTTTTCATTTAAAAATGGTGTATGTTTATCGTTCCTTTAGATATATAAAGTTATATAAAATATTTTATTGCAGTTGAATATACGATTATTAAATATGGGTCCTTGATATTCCTCAAATCTTGATTAGAAATTTAAAAAAACAAACTTTTTTTAAGGCTAACGACCAGCTTATTAATGAATAATCTTAAATATAATTTTAAGACAAACTTAAACTTTAATTGACTGATTCTGGTGCAAGCCAATAAAACAAATACTTTAAGAAACTAGGAATGGAACACTCAAATCCTTAAGATTATTTAAGATTTGAGTAAATATTAAATTCAAAATTTGAAAAAAATACATAGGGTCAAAGCCTATTTTTAAGGTTTAGTCTTGGAATTTGTTTAAGAGCTCTTTTACTGCTGTTTGGTAGGTTAAGTCTTAAAATTAACTTAACAACCAGAACACAGACTATTAATTTAACACTTTACTCAATATATGAATGTTATAATGAACCCACTATAATAATAAATGTTAACATTAATTGATTTCTATTTTCTATTCCCTCTTATGTTTATTATTTAATCAGAAATTTCTTTGTTTCTTTAAGGGTAAACACTTTTTGCTTTTTGAGGTAGTTTGTTATATTTGGAAGAAGGTACAGGAAAGGTGGATGGAAACATATAAAATGGAACTAATACAATATGGCTTTTCAAATGAAAATAATAACACAGTTCACACTTTATAGTGTGGACAAAGCGGTAAGAGAGAGAGAGAGAGATTCAGATAATAGTGGATTCAACCCAACTATACAAGAGACAAGTAATGGTCTACTATTCATTTACAAGGAGCATCCAGAAAGTAAGTGTTGTTTGTGTATATCTCCCATGAATGTTGTGATATTTGAACTGCGGACATGTAATAATTTTCTTTTATCCAAGAACAAAATGCAAACATAATTGTGTGAGTTTATGTTTAGTTTAAGGTGAGCTACGTCATATTGATAATGTTTAAAACAATCGATCAACTCGCTAAATGTGGAGTAGAGTCGGTAGTAAAGTTTTTGAACACAAGAAACATTTGTTTGACTAAAATTCAGATTGATGATGCTCATGGAAAAAAAATGTGATGAGTGAAGGGATGGTGAGAAAGTGGGTTAGACAGTTTAATAAAAGAAGGCAGAATGTTCATGACATGGAGCATAGCGGCCGCCTGTTCATAGTCAACGCAGATCTGTTGAAAAAGCATGCGAGGAAATTCGTAGGAATAGACGATCCAAGATTTCTGACCTGTCAATGCAAATCCCTGACATTTCACAGTCCTTTTGGCAAGAAGTTGTGACAGAACATCTCCACTAAAAAAAAAAAAAAAACTGTTCGAGGTGGATGCCCAAAATGGTCATATAGTATCACACTAAAAAATGCATGAGATCAGCCTTTTTAATTTTTGCAGCAGTATCAAGAAGGAGGAGACATAATTTTGAGTAGGTTTGTCACAGGTGATGAAACATGGGTTTCTTGAATGTGACACCAGAAAGCCAGGAACCATCAATACACTGCGGTATACTGGCTCCCCTATATGTGAAAAATTCATGCAGACACTCTCAACCAGAAAAATCACGTGTACCATATTCTGAGACAGGCAGGGAATTCTGTTGGTAAAATTTATGCCACAAGGCATGATGATTTAACTCAGCTGTGTACTGTGAAACTCTAAGGAAGTTGCAATGCATGATACGAAAGGTGTGGCCTCTAGGGTTCAGGACTTGTGTGCTGCTGTAAGACAATGTGTGCTCACACAGTGTGGCTAAGGCATAGCAGCTGCTTGACTCATTTTCCTGGGAACTGGTAGACTTTCTTTTGTTTCTACACCTGGAGAGATTTCTTGTAGGGGATAAGTTTTACAATGAGGATAAGATGAAGGAGAGCGTTGGGGTACTAACTCAAGTCACAAGTGGCCGATTTCTATAAAGAAGGTATGCAAAATGTTGTGCTATGTTATGAAAATTGCCTCAATTTTGATATTGATTAAGTTTAAAAGTATATTAAGGTATGTAGAATCAGATAAAAATAAAATAATGCATTGATAAATTTAAATTTTCTTTAAATATACAAACGGTACTTATTTCCTGGATGAGCCTCATGTGTATACTATAGAACCAACTAGTGGATGTCAAATTTTTGTATGTCATCAGAAGAGATCATAATTAAACTCAATTGTGTGAGATAAGATAACACAAAAACCTCATGTAACTATATAGTAAGCAACTTATTTCTAGAAAATTGAATATTGTAATAACAATAATAGCTTCAAATTAATAGTAATTATATCTTTATAAAGTGTTAAATGATGCATGACCCAAGGAACTTATAAACATTCTTCACCTGTCCTTGCAGTGTTTAAAGGATCTGAACAGTATGTCGGCTATATTCTTGGGGGCACTTTGGACCAGCAATACATCTAAGGCACCAAGAGACATGATATACTGCATCGCGCAGTCCAGCCAGTTTAATAGCTCCAGGCAAACCTTCAACACACCAACAATATTAGAATGGACAGCAGGTATTAGATAAATAAATCCATTTATGTTAGTTTTTTGTAAAGGAGTGATCTACAGTACCAATATTGAAATACACAGCAGAAACGTGGGTAATAAAGAAGCAGTATGGAAGTAGAATTCAAGCCTGTGAAATGAAATTTTTGATAAATTTTTAAGGAGTGTCAAAAATAGATAAGATGAGAAATAAAAGGGTGAGAGGAATAGTTAAAGGTGAGCCAGTGCATGACAAGAATAAGGTGGTACAGTCATGAGATGAGAATGGACGAGGGGAAGATAACAAAGATGATGTTGGTTATTGAAGTGGGGGGCAGAAGGTCAAGAGGAATACCAAGGGACAGGCACCTGAAGGTAGGGCAGATAAGTGTGGTGGAGAGATAGAATTGGGTCAAATTAGANGTTCAGGATGATGATGACAATAAGTGTTTTTTGAGGTGTGGTTTCCTTATAACTAAGGCTAGGATTTTTATGACCTAAAAATGGCTATAAAATGCTTTATTAAAATGGATTTATGACCCTTTTTTTTATAAAAAAAGCTAGAACTAGAAAAATTACACACAAAAAAATTCTTGCTAAAACCAGTCCTATATGAGAGGAAAAAAACTTAAAATGTAATTTAATGTACTGTTTCCATGCCAAACTGAAAGTTTTTATTTTGTCAACAAAAACTACTCCGTGTAAAATAATAAAACAAGGAAAATACATAAAAATTCAACTTACATTTTCTGATAGTTTAATTTTTATTTCAACAATCCAGAATTGCATTGCACAACAAAAACCATGTGTAGATTTTCAAAAGAGAATGAATTTCTATTATCTGCTAACAAAGCTTTAAACATAGAGAAGCTCCTTTCCACTTTTACTGACACTACAGAAGCATTATACGTACTTGAAATAAATTAAAAACTAAGGTCACTTTGTTCAAAGTCCCCCAAAATTTAACCAAGGGAAAAGTTTTTCCCTGATAGCACATCTGCAATTAAGCATAATATTTCATATCCTTTTTTTTTAAAACTTGCTCAATTCTCTTTTGGACAGCCTTTCCCACTTTTCCAGTCACAATATTTAGGTCATTCACAACTTTCAAATCTATTTGATCCACTAATAGCACTGCTGACTTCTCCAAGTAAGTAATGGAACTAAGCAGAAATACAAAATTCGACTTTAGGTAAGAAAACTTATCTGCAATTTCAGGATCAGAAAGAAGTTCCTGCGCAACTTTAATTGAGGTCACTTCATTAGTATTAAATGAGTTAATAATCTTTTTCACAACTTGTAAATTCTCACAGTAATAGTTACATGCTGGAATCCAAGTCCCCTATCTGGTTAAAATTGTAGCCGGCGGCAAAAGAACGTTCGGGGCCTCTGACTTGAATGATGCCACTCGAGATGGTGCCTTCACAAAAACTTTCTTTACGCAACCAATCAGCTGGTCAACTTCGGTGAATTTCCCTTGTATCTCTTCAGCAACTCTATGACATGTTAGGTACACCATTTTTGAATACAGTGCTTTCAGAGCATTAGCAAGTATGTATGGTGCAGCAAGGTGCAGCATCAGTCACAAAGAGCAGGACATTGTTGTGTTGGATGCCATCGGGCCATATTAAGCTCAATGACCTATCAAAGAATTTGCTTATAGTAGAAAAAATAACGGTTTTTTAAATGTTCACATTTGATGAGAAAATGTTCACCAGGGCTCTTCTTCCCTCGTACCTACCACTACATTAGCTAAATATTATTCTAGAGAGTCCGTTGTCTCATTCATAGACACCCATATTTTCTTTTCTGCTACTTTTTCTCCTATCTTCTTCATGGTGTTTTCATAGCAACGAATGACATAATTTTTTCTTAGTGTGGAAGAGTCCAGCAATTAACTTCCCAGTGTGCTTTTCTAAAGAGAAAAACAATTTCAGATCGTTAACTTTGCTCAAGGGAATATCAGCACAAATGAAGGCTTTGCACGATTCTTTGTAAAATGCAGAATGTTTTGAAGACTCGCTGGTTTGGCCAAGGAGCATTTACTGTAATTTTTTCTTACCCTGCACCTGATGTGTTTTTCTCTCTTGAGTGTAAATTTCTTTTCTGCGGCAACTCTCACGTCACAGAGTTTGCAGTAGAGTATCTGTCCATTAGTAGAGAATACTTTTTTGCCATATTCAGAAACAAAAGGTTTTAATTTATGCGAGGCTCTTTCTTTCACATAAACCACAGATGCCGCTTCCGAAAAATGCAGAAGGACCATAAGCCCTCGTTATCTGCAAAACTTGCTCAGACTAGTTTAGACGAGTTCATTTACAACCCCACTATGCTAAAGGGAAGGAGGAAGAAGAGCTATCCAGCTATCGCCAGCTTGAAGGAAGAGACAGGGGAGGGGTAGAAGTAGTCTAACCACCGTTTGCTAAGACGTGTGCAGAAATGTTCTAAACATGGACACATGACTCAAAAATAACTTAAAATGACCAAAAATCTTTAAAAATGCTATATTCGCATAAAAATACAGAAAAATGAAGAAAAAAAAGCCTCAAAAAGCTACTTAAATCAGCAAAGTTTTCGTATGAAGCACATTTGTATACACTTGAGCAACGTTCCAGGTTTGCAAAAAAATCATCAAAATCCTAGCCCTACTTATCATTATAAGCCACCCGCCCGAATGGTTAGGAATGATGATTACAATATCCTGATTCGATTCCAGGTGATATAATTTAGGTGGGTTTACAATCCAATTTGCAAAGGATAACCTTATCTGACAGCTAGAAATGTAACTAGGCCTACTTTCATATATTCATACGTAAGGTCATGTGATCTGCAACTGTCACTTTTAATAGGTATCATCGATAACTACAAACTAACACTGATACTGTAATAAAATAAAATGTTATCAATGTTTACTACAAAAAATATATTAGTATTTTCTAAAATGGAAGTTAGACTGTATATTTAGTGGCCTATACTGTCCAAATTTCTTAAGAAAGGTCTTTTAAACAATACAAACTTTTTTTTTGTGGCCAAAATTGATAGCATTTTACTGTATTATTAGTGTTATTTTATAAGTATTGATAATATCCGTCAAAAGTGACAGCTGCAGATCACATAACCTGACGTATGAATATGTGAAGTAGATATAGTAACTTTTCTAACAATTCAAGGCTCTTCTTATGAAAATTGGATTCTAAAACAGAATCATTTTGATGTCAAAGTATTTGAGCCAGTTTCACAGTCAGACCTAGCGCGTCTAAAGTGTGGTGACTATATTAAATGCAGGACAACACCTATCTAGACCAGAATGGAATGGATGAGTTTTGCATATGAAACTGTCCCATTCCATTCTGGTCTAAGTAGGTATTGTCTTGTATTTAGTGTAGTGCCACACTTGAGGCCAGCTGGGTTTGACTATGAAACTAGCCCTTTACCTTAATAATATTTAGATTTAATTTTCCCTTCTAGTTTACAATGATAAACTTTCAAACATAAATTTACCTTTTATTGATCCATTTTAGAAAATAATGACAATATACAGAGATTTTTATAAGCAAGAGATTTAAAACAAACTTAAGTGAGATTTCAAGACAAGCTTGAAAAAAAAATACGAGGCTTACTTTGAACAAATTGATGACCAGTCCCCTACCTGTAATAAGCTTGTTAATGTATCAACATCGCATGGGGAGATTCGCAGTTGAAAATTCTCCAGGTTTGATTCAATTCCTTCCAGAGCCTAAAACAAATTATGTTGCATTTTTATTAATCACACAAAAACTGAAGAGAGCTATTTCATTAAATTATGTATAATAAAATCAAGGCGACCTGGCGGTTTAGGGGTAAGGTGTCAGACTTCCGTGCTGGGGGTCCGGGATTCAATCCTCGATCCCGGCACAGATTTATCTGATGGCCAAACCCTTCTTTCACCTCTGACAAGATGTGTATTAATCACAACTTGTGAATGTGTTGAATGCCAAGCCTCCACCGTAGTTCGGATTCCACGTTAAACTGTAGGTCCTCCATTTTATCTCACAATCACCCTACCATTACACATTAGCGTAAGTGCATATAAGCCGAATGGGTAGTAAAATGATGATGATAATAATAATAATAATAATAATAATAATAATAATAAAATAAACATAATTTTACTATCAAAATTAAATAAATAATTCCTTGTGTCTGTGATACACTTGGAAAGATTTATAGATCATGCTATCTGTGCTTATCTAAAATCTTATTGATTACTAGATAAACAATTGACAAGAATTTAAGGTATACAAAAGTTGTAATGGCTATTGGTATAAAATTCTCGCTTAACCCAAGATGTACATATCTCAAAATACACATGGTGTTTCATAAAATGTGAGACCCACTTCAGGGATTGATAGAAGAGACAAAAACAACTTCAAAAGTTAATATAAACATGTGTCCCATTTGACCTTGTTTCCGAGCTATAGCCAAGTGATTCCACAAACAGTTTGTATAGGCCTACCATACTCTAAATTTCTTGACCTGTCAACTAAGTATGTTCTAAGGGTTATTTCTGGTTATTTTAAACACATGGTATTTTTGAAAGAGTGTGACATTCTATGATACAATGACGGCAGGCTAGCATTCCATCTGAAGATGGCCATTTAGAGCACTTCCTATAATGTTAAGCAATAAGCAGTTCCATATTACTAGCGTTAAACATGACCATAGCTCAGAAACAAGATCACATGGGAAACATGTTTATGCTAACTTCTTTTTTTTCCTAACGTTTTTGTGTCTCCTGTTCAATGCTGAAGTGGATCCCACATGTTACAGTACACCCTGTATATATAATTTAATATAGTTTTGGTTAAAATGATCTTTACAGGCACTTAAGCAAGTAGGGCTACACTTATATGTTTACAGTGGATAATAATCATGATTCACATTTTCTTAGACCAAGTCAGAACTAAATATCCGCAACACCAGGTATTAAAACACATAGACTCCCAGAAGTCTGTGCTTATTAAAGTTTGTTTCAGCAATCTCTACCAGATCTAAGGCCTTGAGCGTAATGTATCATGGTCTGATAGTATGATGTAGACCCTATTGATTTAGTTGTACCGTGTCAAAGATGCTAGGCTATTTTTAACGAAGGTAGAGCTCACCTCGATGAAGATCTGTTTAGCCGCAGGCATGGCATGTTGAAGCAGTGTTTCATCTATCTCCTCTGTGGGCACGCAAGGCAAACATTGAACTAGCAACGCTTGCACCAACTTCATTGTCACAGATTTTTGGTCTGAGCATTCCTTCAAAGAGTTGTGACTATCAAATTAAGGAAATGTAAGCGATCTTTGTTAATCAGATAAAGAAATAGACCTAACTGGAATAACAATATTGTTTAGTGAGCCCAACACTATTAATCGCTATTAGACAAGTTCGTAACAAGCATAATATCCCCAATTTAATTTTGACTTGGGAATTCAAAGTACTATTTTAAAAAGAAAAGCCATCATTATTCACAGTTTCCTGCCGCTGGTAATGTCTGTCTCGAACATAAGCCTCTCCATTCACTGCTGCCCTCGCACCACTTTTATTCTTTTAACACCAGCCCACTCCATTCCTCTCCACACTCCTCGGCATTCCCTTCATCCACCTGTTCCTGGGTCTTCATCTTGACCTCCTACCTGCCACCTCCATTTCAAACATCCTCAGAATCCCCCCCCCTCTCCTCCAGCCTCTTCACATTTCCATAACACCCCAATCTCGCCTTCTCTATTCCATCCTAAAGAGATTTCTCCTTCAGTCTCTCTCTCTCTCTCACCCTTTAATTTCTCATCCTGTCCATCCTTGTCACTCCTAGCTTCCTACAAAGACATTTCATCTCGCATGTCTTTATCCTGCTTCTATACCTTCCCTTTATTACCCAGGTTTCTGATGCAATAATGGAACACAGTACATTCATTCAGAATGATAAATTACAGTGAACTTTAGATCACAATATTAACTTTTCAAAGTTTATAAAAACTTTACAACCCTTAAATGTTCTTCATAGAAATTTATCTTTGTTATTAACTCTAAAAAAATCGGGTAGAGAACGTTTTTCTTTTGAGATACTATAGGCCTACTTTTACAACAACAAAATTACCTTGCTGTATTACTAATCTATATTAATAAAATGTAGAGTTTGTGTACAGTATCTGTCTGTCATAAGGGTTTCTATTGCATGCAGAGGTATGCAATTTAAAAATTAGTATCCTCTGTGCATGAACACATGCACCCCGAAGCTGGAATTTTAAAATTTGTATTTGATTTTTAAGACTATTTTCAGCTACCAGCTGGCTAGGCCTGTTATAGCTTAATATGCCTTATAATCTAACTTAAGACTAGGACAGGCAACGCATCCAGTCCCCAGCTGTTGATTTATCAACATGAAAGGTTAAACCCATATTTCTCCAATGATAATTTTTTCGGCCATGCCGGAAATCGAACCCCAGACCCTTAGCTCAGTAGGCAGACACACTACCAGTACCGAGTGAAATAAGGTGTCGGATTGGAACAAACTAACTTGTAAAGATGTATCAATATATCAAAAATGGTATTATTATTGAATTTTAATAGAATTGGAAGACTTAAGCTTTGTTGATTAATATTATTTATTATAAACACATACAAGATTATTGTTAGCTAATTTTTATGATTAATTATAAAAGGAATTAATTAGTGTATTAAGGTGAAAGTTGGCAATTCTGTAACTAATTTTGTTGTTGTTACCAAATTATGTGAGAGGGTTAAATAAATCTATAGGCCTATATGTGAGGGTTTAATGTTAATTCATTAAATTATCTATAATCTGTGTTGGGTAAAGGGAATAAAGAAATTCAGTACCTAATATCTAATTTGCAAATTTGAATTTGCCAAGTATAAAAGAAAGATGTTCAAGGCATAGTTTCTGTCGAATTTTTCGTCTTAAGATAGGTATCATGTGAAATAGGCGAACAAAGCAAATATTTTCTAAACTATGAATTAAAGTCTTGATACAAACATAGCTAACTTTGTGTATAATATTAGGCTACAGTAATTAAAAGTGTTTGGGACAAAAAAAATATCTTTTTTTTATTTAAAAAAAAGTGTAAACGTTTTTAACAAAAAAAATCAGACAATTAGCATTTGTGTAGGTTTTCTAAATATGAAAAAAAAGGTTTATAAAGGATATCACCAATATGGGGAAAACAGTTTTTAAATTTCCTTGCAGTTCCTGAGTAGACCATACTGATATTTTTTCTAGAAGTTCTGATAGAGATTCTTGAGAACTCATTTTGAACTGAAACATAAGATGTCATTTAAAAACCTATTTAAAAAATACAAAGAATGTTTAAGTTTCTTGTGCGTATAACCCGAACGGGTAATAAGACGCGGTGCTAATAATAATTTAAGTTTCTTTGTATTTTTTAAATGGGTTTTTAAAAGTTTAACTTTCTTGATTGAATTTTTTGATGAAAAACCCTTGTTTATTTTTAGAATATTAAAACAGCTTATCTACAATGACATAAGTATCTAACTCATAAATTGGTACCTATACCACATTATTTCGATAGTTTAAACACAGTCACACAAAAATAAATATAGGTCTAACATCATTGTTATTACAACTTTTACCATTCAAAGCTCTGATTCAAAGTTATGGCCACTTTAGTGTTTATTCTAATGGTAATATGGCAGTGCGCAGGGTTGCATTCCAACAATTTAGTAACCAAATATTCTTATAAATTACTTATTTTCATTAGAGCGCATAGAAATCAACAATAATCGTGCTCATATTTTGAGGAAAATCATCATGTTAACGGAAACACAAGCAAGTAATAAAATTGTGTTTCAAAGGTTTGAGATAACATCTAAATTAATACTGAAGAAATAAATTATTTTATTAAAAAAATGATTTTATAAAGATTTATACTAAAGTAAGATTATGTCTCGGTAGTGAAAAATAAAGCTTATAAAAATAATAATTCATGCTAATATAAAAAACCTTATAGTTATCGTAAAAGAAAGTTGGTTAAAAGCTTAATTCAGAGGCTTAATTTTATTTTCCAACTCTAATAGCCTCATTATCTACATTCTTAGCAACGTCATCTATGAGTAAATTAAGAACTAACGCTACAATTTGATTATATTTTTTCCGAGGTTGGCAAGAAAGGGTAGTCTACTGTGGATGTGGACAAGTTGTTCATCTTGGTCTCTCTACTGTCTCTTTTCGTTCCGCGCCTTTTCAAAATTGAATTTCAAATTAACATATGTAACCAATCACAGCACTAGTACGATGTAGCCATGGAAACAAAGACAAATTACTGCTAGGTTGCCTTAGTAACACCTTGACAACAAACTTTCGAGCGCTAAAACTGACATGGAAAGTTTAAATCAATAAAAACACAGTTATGGGTAAACAAGATAAAAGTTTTCTCAGTCTTGGGAAAGGGGACCATCTGATCGTTTCGAAGCGCACAACCTTTAGAAGTAGTCACATGAAAGATGACGCCGCCAATAGTTTTAATAGAAGTGAAATTTCTACTCTTGAAGGTCACATCATGTTTGGCATGTGGTCTGTAAAAACTATAACGCAAGAATGTAGTGTCAAAATGAGAGAAATAATTGCGGCAATCAACACAAAAAGAAGAAAACAAACCCAGGTAATGCGTTTATAATATTTCCCAGTCACACAATACGTGTTATTTTAATTTTAAATCACGTATCCATATCTTTTTAATATATCGTTCCAAATTTTAAATTATATTATATATTTATTCCCCCACTCAATCAGTAGCCTATTTAACTTATGTACCAATAATACATAATATCTTGAAAATACAAATAATATACTTCTGTGCCAGAAATGTACATACACCAAGCTGTATTTTTTGGTTCTAATGATGATGGAACGTTTTGTGCCACTATAATATGGAGTTGTTTACTTCATGAAACTTACGTTGAACCAACGAGTTTATTGAACTATTGATTTATAAATTCGTAACGTAGCGTGTGACAAACAAATTGTATAGGTACTATTGATAATAGCTATCAAAAGTGAAAGCTGCAAATAACATGATTTGTGAATGAAGCGAGTATATTAAATTTGTGTTAGAAACTTTAGTACCTAACAAATAATATTCTCACTATCAAATCAAGTGGTTTTGTTTTGTTTTCTATGTGCCGGGTCAATAGGCCTCCATACATACTCGTTCTTTCTTTCATAAGCAATTTATTCATTCTTTATATTCAATGGATTTACATTGTTGAAACATACATAAACAAAACGGTAAAAAAATATTACTCCAACCCGTTTGGGTTCACGAAACCTAAATATGTGTGATAATGATTGAAATGTTTATCCAGTTTATATATCCCCAAATAGGGTGCAATAATCCATATATCATACTCGTTCTTTCGCGCTAGAAATAATGGCGTCTCTCGAATCACGCGGGAAAGAGTGTGTTTTGTGGACGTTGCCACGCTCCAATAATGTGTGTGAGAAGGTTTGTGATGCTCTTCCCTGTGGAATGTCGTTTCCTCAACTGTTGAGGTTGCAATAATTTACGCCATGCCACATCCTGCTGCTTTAGTTGTGTTTACTGCCGTTCGGCTGTTTCCCGACTCAGAATATCTACCTTGACAGTTACGCCAAGCTCTGAAATGTTTGAGTTTATATACCGTATTAGGAAGTGTATTAACTGTATGAAACCCGCTTCGGTGCCCGCGTGGTCTAACACACTACTCTCGCAATAGACTCAACTGCCGATGACGAGGAGATTGATCCACAGACCCAAGGAGATATTTGAAAATGAAAACAACATTGTTGTCAGAGAAAATTAAAATGATTTAGAAGCTTAAAAAAAATTGTAGGTTTATGTGCTACCATCTTTTAGTGAGCGGCAAGGATCAATTAAAAATTGCCCAGCAAATAAAATAAATAAAATAACTATAAGTTCCCGTAAAGAAATCTCGCGTTATTTAAGAAGTGCTTTGATATTTTAAAATAGTCCACTTCCATCGCAATAAAATATTCATATTTTCTGTTTAATAGTTATTTTTAAATGTATAAAACTGTAAAATTAGCTCTTTTTCGAAGACGCTTAACCCCAATATAGCAGTTTGGAGATCAAAATAAATTATTAGAAAGATGGATCTTGTCTATCTTAAAAAATTTCAAAACAGTTTTTTACAGAGACATGACAGAAAAGGATGATTGAGGCCAACTGTAAAGCAGCGAGCTGAACATCGTAAACGTTGGATAAATAGGTTCGTCGGAATGTTCGCAGCAACCCAGTGAATGTCGTTATTTCGACCAACATCAAAGGATGTCACGAGGCTCGGCTCAAAACTCACTGACGGTGCTCCGAGCCGAACCATTTGCAACTTTAAATAGTTGTATATTTCCTTACGTCACACGCGCTTGAAATATTAGCTGAGCAGTTTGCTTGTTGTAAATTTTACTAAACTTTTTTTTTAAATTTATATTTAATACTAACCGTAAATTCGTTTTATAATAAGCCGAGGGAAGTAAATAAAAGTTAATTCAATATTTAAAAATTAGAGAGTAGATTAAAAACAATATTTACAGTTACATGATTACTCGCGTGTTGTAAACTATGCAACGATGGTAATACTTTTTCTTGGAAAGTTTGTTGCTCACTCAAAATAAGTTTGAAACTGCCCCTGGGGAGTGAGGGGCAAACAAACAATTAACTGTCACTTAAAGTAGATTTTGTGGGTAAGTATGTCCCAGTCCGCATCACTGGCGTAGTTGTTTAACGCGTCAATCTTGTGTTGGACTGGCGTGCTCAAGGTGGGGAGATCGGGGTTCGAATCCCGGTCGGGTCGATTGAGGGTGGTTTTCCCTGTATGGTTTCCCACTCTCCTTCCACGCGAATGCGGATAGATTACCTCTAAAATGCTTCCTTCCTCATTTCTACCCCATAAGATAAATTATCATATATATTCTGTTTAGAGACCTTAAATAGGTATTGCAGACTGGTATAAGAGTCACTGGTTGTTAAGAAACGTATAAATGTGATTGCAAATCTTTCCTGCACACTTATGGACTCTCTTAAACGTGAACCTTTTTATTGAACTTTTAGCTCGGTCAGAATAATTAGATGCTTAATCACTTGGTGACATTAGAGTTAAGTTTTTGTATTGACCATTAACTTCTTGAAATTTAAGTTAGTGGAGCAAACTATTTCCAATATATTCCGCTCGTCTTACGTACATTCGAGTTTGCCACCATCGTGTGTCTTTTTTTTTCTCTCGCAAGTTGTGGATAAATTATGCAGCGGCAGCCAATTTTAATTTTTCCCCGTTCATTTTGTGTGTCATCCACCGAAGTACATAACTTTATGAAGCAAAAAATGGCTCGCGACGTGGTTTGGCTCGAGGTTCGGTTCGTTAGTCTGGACGTAGCTTAAAGGTTAATTTAAAAAGTTGAAAAATGATACCTGGATACGGGAATCTAACCTGGGATATTTGGCTGAGCTATCCATGAGTTATACCGTGCTCAGAGTCATTCTCCCCTCATAGTTTAAGACTGAGTCTGTGATGGACGTGTATAATCTTCAACTACATGTGAGCGACCAACAGTGTTGCAAACTATCAGATACCACAGCCATCTGCGACTCTGGAGGGCTGTCATGTTGCCAACTATACAATACAAAATTGTAGTTACAATAATTTGTGCTGTGTGTTGATTGATATTCGTTGTAAAGCCTGTTTTGAAGCTTAGGAAATGTAATTTTAACAATAAACACCGCAGTTTGAGGATAACTTCTTTCAAGTAGATGGCTCCCTTCATACACATGTACTGATGCCTTGTAAATCACGATTGGTTATCTCAAAACGAGCTGTGATGTGCTGGTTACAATAATTTTTTACATCCAATACTGTTTCCAGCCCGTGGCCTGGGTTAGAATCTCGGTCGAGTGAACTGGGGGTGGTTTTCCCAAAATGGTTTTTCAATCTCCCTCCACGCAAATGCAGGTTCACTTCCTATATATTCAACCGTCCCAATTTCTTAACCATTAGTGTAATTAGTACTTAAGCGTATAACCCGAACGTATAGTAAGCCGCGTTGCTAAGTATTATTATTTCTGGTGATGGGGAGGTCATGGTTCGAGTCCCGTCCGATTTATATTGAGAGTGTTTATTCCCTGAAGAGGTTTCTCCATTCACACAAATACGTGTACATTTAATATAGATTCTACCTCCTTCATCCATCTCCACCCTAGTACTGTAAATTAATATGCGAACAGCTTGGACGGGTTTTAAGACGTAGTGTCCAACAATAAAAATAAAGCATAAGTTATTTTTCATTTAATATCTCAAAACACATCGTTTATCCTGAAATATGGAAAGCTTGCCTTAACGAGCTATGATGCAGATTATAAGAAATAGCCATAGTGTAAATCTGTCAAGGTGAGACTAGCCCTTCTGGGTAAACGAACTGTACATTTTATATTTTACAAAATATGAAATGTTTTAAGAGGCAACCTCCCTTTCCTCCCGCGCCTTTTCCTACTTATTTCCTTTTAATGAATCAGAAGTAACTTAAATAAAGTAGTCCTTAAGATACATCTAAAATATATACCATCGTTACACTGCTTTAGCAATAACCTTATATTTAAATTCGTTCAAAATTATCTAATAACAAGATCGAACGGCCCGAAAGCAGTTTTCCCATAATAATAGTTATGTAAATAGTTTTCTAAGTTTCCAGGCAGTTTACTAATTCAGTTTTCCAGTCTTCATATCAGTCGCTGCATTATTTTATTACCCTTCAAAACATTGGGCGTGGCAGAAAGTTAGTTCCATCGCTAGCAAAATGGAGAAAGTTACGAGTCTGTAGATAAATTGTACAATAAAATAAAATATCGACTTGGCATTGGTACGTTCTAACGAATTGTAAAGCAAGCATTCATTTCATTTGGTTGTAAACATAAGGGAGGGGAAAAAGATTGAATTCGGAGATGAGCTCTAACTATGAGTGTCTCGTATGCGTTGTAGTCTTTGATTGGTTTGGAACAGGGATGCGTTTTTTACATTCAGTTTGATTAAAAGTTAATTTGAAGCGTAATTTTTTTAAAGACTTTCAAAGTGCATCAAAATAATAAAATCCGCTTTGGAAGGCGCATGGTCTAAGGCACTACTCTCGCAATAGATTAGACTGACGATGAAGGGTAGATCGAGATTCTAATCTCAGTCGGGCGAAACCGAGGCTTTTTACAAAATAGTCTTCCACTCTCCATTAACGCAAATGTGAGTACACTTCCTCTAAATACAACCTTCCAAATCCCTAAAACCATTGGTGTAATTAGTACATATGTGTATAACCCGAACAGGTAGTAAGACGCGGTGCTAAATAAAAGTATAATATAATACTCTTTACGATAATATTTGGCACCGCGTCTTACTAGACGTCCGGGCTAGGGTTCTATACGTGTTTTACTCTTTACAAAGCGACATTGAAATATATCATCTTACTCTTTAAAATAAGGAGTTATCTACCCGCATCAATGGTCGGGTGGTTTGAAGTGTCGCCCTCTCAATAATTTGTATTAGTCCGACAACTTAGCTGTCGCTAACGTGTTTGCACGCTAAGTTAAGGGTTCCGGGTTCGATTCCTGGAAAGGCCGAAGATGTATAGTAGGGAAGTATGAGTTTCCCCTTTCAGAGTGATGAATTAATATCCGCTATCACTTTGAATATATCTTATCAATATCTATAAAATAACACTAGTAATATAGTAAAATGTTATTAATCTTGACAGCAAAAAAAAAAAAAAAA
>CABEEJ010000001.1:136157-172423 GCA_901482245.1 Timema douglasi | reverse complement strand
AAAAAAAAAAAAAAGTATTTTCTACAAAAATAAAAATTTGCGTTTCCCCTTTCACATTGATGAATTAACAGTCGGAAATTGGATGTTATGTTTGTTCTAGATTTAAGCTAGATTATAAGTCGAGTGCTGATATAATCAGTCACTTCAGTAAGTGCACTTAAATACCTCAAATAAATCGGGGGGAAAAAATGTTGTCACCTCGACATATTTCATGTTCATGTCTGTGCAGTTGGCAATCTGTTTTATAGACATAGCCCATCACGCGACTCTTGAAGGGACCACATATTTTATCTTCCTGATGCAGTTTACTCCAACAACCTAAAAATAGATCGTAAACTTGATGTAAAAAAAAGATTCAAACATTTTTACATAGTTTCAATTTTTTTTATTTCTCCCTAAATCGCCGCAATCGCTTTATTTCAATTGAATTCCCTTGCTTATAAAAGTTATAACTGTAGAAAGGTCGGTTTCTCTAAATCATTGATGGAATTGAAGACAGGGTTGGACACGAATAATATCCTAGGGTGCATGCGCATTAGGGAAAATAAAATGAATGTGGGAGAGGGAAGGAACTGAGTATGTGTGCGTGTGGGTCTACAGACCCACATCAAAATTATTAATACGGGAATATAATAGTTTAGAGAACTTTGGTTATTAAACGAGATTATTCCTTAAACCTTGGTCCTATGTTCGGCCCAATCGCTAGAATGAATCAACTTATTTGGTTTTCAGACATGCATGCATTAAATATTTACTTTATATTTATCATTTATCTTTTAATGAACGTTCCCGTTTCAAGTTCGTGAGCCGAGTGTATAGAGGACTCGAGAAAAGGTCAATGTTTTTTTACAGTTTTTATAGCAAAACTTTTTTTGGATAAAAGAAATCAAATATTTCTCCAGTGGAAACATACAGTTTAATTTTCTTCACACGGTGATACCAACACTTGTTGAATATCAGTCAAGGGTGTCCTAGAATTTAATGTCAGCTTTATCTCTTATTCTACAAAGTTTGTCATGTTGTTATCAGCACGGGAAGAAAATTAAACTATATGTTTTTATAAGAGTTATATTTGATTTACTTTGGCCCAAAAAAAAGTGTTCCTTTAAAAACTGAGCCGCCTCGGTGTCGTAGTTGGCTAACGCGCTGGTCGTGTTGAGCTCGACTGCTGAGGACGGGGAGATCGAGGTTCAAATCTCGGTCGGGTGAACTAGGGGTGGTTTTTCCTAAATGGTTTTCCACTCCCCCTCCACGTAAATGCGGGTTCACTTCCTCTAATTCAACCTTCCCAATTCCTAATCCATTAGTGTAATTAGTACTTAAGCGTGTAAACCGAACGGGTAGTAAGACGTGGTGCTAAATAATAATAATAATAATTTTAAAAAACTGAAAAAAAAACCACTACCCTGAATTCACGTCCTCAACACTCACCACCTTAAGCTTATTCTACATTCACTGTAAGCTCTGTATCCTTATTATGGGTTTGCGAAGGTCACTTTGTATAAATACGAAGTCAAAGCTAAGGTTTTTGTTGTCACGGAACACTACTTTTGAATTTTTAAATTATCTATTAAGTGAATCTAGGTATTGGTGGAACCTTATTTGTGTAGAAGAGGGGGGTAATTAGCAACAACAAAAAGATCATAGATTTTTGAGGAGTTTATCTGCCCCCCCCCTCCCTTCATCCCCATTCTAAGCCAATTTGTTCTAAAATAATAACTGTTGGGAATCTTTCTTCAAATTGTCATTGTTATGAAAACAAATTTAATATATTTATTTTATTCTTAGATTTGAGAAATGACAGCCGGTAGCCACGGGAATTGAACCGGGATTCTTGGTTTAGCGTGTCAATGCTCTATCACTGGGCTATCTAGGAATCGTCCCGTGCTTGGAGTCATTCTTCACTCCGAGTTTTTAATGGGCGTGTGGAAATCGTTGTTTCAAATTTTAAAACTCTATAAGGTGCCTTTAGCGGTCTAAGTTCGAATCTAGGTCGAATGACCTTGGTATGGTTTCCAACATGTTGTTCCACATCCCATTTCCAAGCTACTTTCAAGAGAAATTATTTTGAAACAACTTTACTTTTATTAGAAATGTGTTATCTAAGGAACGTTACTAGAAAAAAACGAAATAAAAGACCATCTCTATTTCGCTTTTTTAAATATATACAATTATGGTGTTAAAATATTGATTTTTATCAATTGAGAAGTATCCATGAATGCTGTTTAGCCAAAAAGTCTGGGCTACCAACACAGCCTTGAAGATAATTGATGGATAACTTTGGAAAGAGTAAGTTATTGTGCTCAAGATTAAGTGCTTGTCGTTGTTCGTTCTTGTGTGTTGACCTTTATTGCGTACTACAACGTTATAATAGGAATCGGCCAGTTCAACAATAAATGTGTCGAAACACCATCACATAAACAACACTAGTATGAGGATATACTCCAAGAAAGTGAGAGGTTTGACCCGCCCTTCGCATGGCTAAGCAGACCAAAACTATATAAAATTATAGCATTCAACATCCCACTGCCCACTTTTTGACAATTCCTGGTATTGTACAATGCTGAGCTAGCAATGCCAATCACAAAGTCAATCATATTAATTAATTTATTTAATTAAATATTTAAGACAAAATACTATCTTGTCCACAAACAAACGCAATCCATTAACAACGCAATATTTACCTAAACACGACCATAAAATAAGATAAATGAACTAATATACATTGCTACAGAAACATGTTGGGAAAAAAGAGCATCGCAGTTCTCTGAAGAGAAAAAATAAATAATAAATTCTGTTACATATCGAATTGAATACTAAACATCATGGTTTTCCAAAGAGCATCATGGTTCACTAAGCTGTTTCAAGAATTTGTTTATTTTAATTATTATGTCGCTTCTAGTTAAGCGCTATTTATCCTTCGATTTTTAGCTTAGTTATTGCAAAGATAATGGATCACCTTTCATAAAATTTTTAGTTTTTAAATGCGTTTATTTATAGATATTTTCCCTCTGCCTATACACAATTCAAATTTTCTATCACATTGATAAGTTTTTTGTTTTATTTGACATTTCTCGCCCCTCTACTTTTAAATTCAAAACTTTTCAGCTTTTATGGTTACTGTGGGGTGCTCCTTTTTACAAACCTGACAAATTTAAAATTTCTTTCATGCCTAAAAGAAGATTTCATAGTAGTTTTCGAAAGATTTTAAGCGGCTAGCCCCTCACTACTATTTATTCTCAACATTCCCATTTAGAAAATTTAAGATTTATTTGACTTTCTTATATGGTTTATTTACATGCTTGCCAAATTTCAATTTCAAACTACACCGAAAAGAAGTGTTCTATATTAGTTGTATCAATTTTGAGCTCTTCCATTTACCGGGCTTCAATTTTTAGATTCTTTATGGTCTGACATCATTCGGCTTTACGGGAAGGTATATTGACTTACATGTCGAACTTAGGCCTACATTTTATATCACACCAAAAAGGGGTTTTATATTAGTCTTAGGAATCTTAAAGGAAGCCTTTGACTGCTTCTTCATTTCGAAATTTAAGGATCAGAACTTAGTGGTTTTTTGTGGTGGTTATTATACCCACCTGACAAATTTCAATCTTCTACCACACTGAAAAGTAATTTTCTACCACAATTAAAAGTGTTTTTCTCTGTTTATTACCTTCTCTCCCCTCCTAGAACTCCCTTCCCCCCCTTGTTTCATAAAGCTAAAATTAAAAATTAAACATTTTAAACACTTAATATTTATTTGGAAGGATCTCTTTACCTCCCTGCCAAACTTAGGTTCTATTCTACATTGGAAAATAGCTGTTTACTTTTAGCTTTTGAATTTTTGAAGACCCCATACCTTTCCTCCTCCTATTCACTCTTAGAAATGTCAAATTTTATATTTATTTGGATATACGAAGTTGTCCATCTATCTCTATGCCAAATTAAAATTTTTACCTCACCTAAAAAGTGTTTTTCTAACTATAAATCCCCCATTTACCGGGGACCTAGTCGTGTTGAGCTCGACCGCCGAGGACGGGGAGATCGAGGTTCGAATCTCGGTCGGGTGAACTGAGGGAGGTTTTTCCTAACTGGTTTTCCACTCTCCCTCCACGAAAATGCGGATTCACTTCCTCTGATTTAACCTTCCTAATTCCTAATCCATTATAGTAATTAGTACTTAAAGTGTATAACCCAAACGGGTAGTAAGACGCGGTGCTAAATATTATTATTATTATTATTATTATTATTATACCATTGCAGGGAGGATTTACAACAAAGTATTTGTTTTCTTCCAGGTCGATTTAATCGATTTAGAAGTGCGAGCAGTTTATTGAAGAGCACAAGGACCAAACCTTAGCATTTATTTCTTTTTTTAACCCTAGGCTGCATATCATGGGTCACAATGGCCCGTTACATATATGGTTACTGATATTTTCAGTTTACTTACATTTTAGAGCTTGGTTATTTTTGACATCTCTACATATACTTCTAAAAACATGTTGTAGGGTCTGTGTTATTTCTGTAGGTCAACTTTAAAAAATAACACATTTTAATAGCTACCCCTAAAATTCATAGCGTGGGTCAATCAGACCCATGTTCTTATTACATGGAAAAATATATATTTGTGTAATTAGAAGGTGTCTAATTAACAGTGATGCTCTTTGGATGGCCTATTAACGCTTTTTTTTGGTTCAGATTTTGTAATACGATATTGATAGCACTTGTATTTCAATGTTTATTGTTTTGATTCTTAGTCACTTACGTTTCATATAACATTGCTCACAATAAACATTTATTTGACAGGTACATTCCACTTGCTTACTACCAATAGCAAACAATGGATGATCATTACTGAATATCTTTTATTTGAAAATACTACTCACAATTGTATTTATCAATTTATTACTTTTGAGGTTATTTAACTTTGTTTATACTACTATCTATTGATTTTATTTATTTCTTCTTTATAGGTTTTATGTGTAAAAGTTTATTATATAACATTCTTTCATAGTCATTATTATTATTTTGTTTGTTTTTGTTTTTTACTAGTCATTTTTAGTTCACTAAATTGGTATTGTCAAATGTCAAGAAGTGGCTGAGTCTGATGTCTACTGGGATGCAGACAGACTCATCCACTATTCCTCAGACAACAACCAGGAATATAATTCGTTTCAAAGAGGGACCAGCATGAGATGTATCAACACTTACTCCTGTAGATGCCTTCAATTTATTTTTAACACCTGATATTCTTGTTGGGATTTGTATCCGTACGAAGAGAGAAGGGTATCGAGTTGCTTATGAAAAGAGAAAAACGTCGACTGAAGTTAAAATCTCTGAGCTACAACTTACAAACATTTCTTGGCAAGGCCGTATCTAGCCAATAATTTCAGGGGGGCTATGGTGAGCACATACTCTAATTGCTGGAAGCTAGAAACATTTATTATTGATAAACAAATCTAGAAGCTCTTTGAAGTGGGTTTTTTTCCATGGTAAAGGCTCCATGCCGAAGGCTCGAAAAAGTTCTAAATATTAAACAGGTTTTGAAGCTTTGTGAAGTGTTTTTTTTATGGTAAAATAACCCCCCAAAATTCCGAAGGCTAGGAAAATTTCTAAATATTTAACACCTCTAGAAGTTCTCTGAAGTGCTTTTTATGGTAACATAATTTGTATTTGTATCTTAATTTTGATATTGTTTGAATCACAAATAAATCCATTTATATTTTGTTCATAAAATTTGGCGGGGGGTTTGGGGTTTGAACTCCTAACCCCCCTCCCTCGGCTACGGCCTTATTTCTTGGGTTTCTCATTTTGGTGGCAGTGGAAATAAATTGTGATGTTCCAGTCAGGTCTTCATTTTTAGACCATGATTCAAATCCATTTTATAGAGTTTGTTTCTCGGTTGAATTATTTGAGTCAATAACGAAGCGTGCTTAGATTTTATGACAAAATAACTTGTGCTGAACGATAACATATCGACAGCAAACAGTTGTTTAGAATATTATATTTGAAAGATGGTCGTCAATTTCTTATCCCTGGTCATGTGTGACAATTGATGAACAACTAGTATTGTTTCGAGGGCTGTGTAAGTTTCTACAGTAGATACCCAGTGGGGGATTAAAAATCCTTGGGCCCAATTTGCTCTGTGCTCCCCCTCAACTCCCCCCGAATAAAAACACCCACCAACAACCAACAACTAGGCATTCACACTGTTCTACTGTAATAGACATGGATATTTCAATATCAATTTAGGTTTCTAGGAAAGTTTTTGTTCTATTTGAATGAAGTTTTTTTTTTAAATTTTAACTGAAATCAAAATAAATAATTCATTTGTTAATCTAAGCTTTGAAAAACATTAAACTTTCCTTTGAAACATAGTTTTTTGGATTGAAAAAAATCGTTATTTTAAAAGATATTTTTTATTAGAACTCAAACAAAAGACAATACATTAGTACAGTAATATTATATTTTGATCACTAAAGAAATAAAAATATTATTATTATTAGCACCGCGTCTTACTACCCGTTCGGATTATACGCACTTACGCTAATGTGTAATGGTAGGGTGATTGTGAGATGAAATGGAGGACCTACAGTTTAACGTGGAATCCGAACCACGGTGGAGGCCTGGCATTCCCCACATTCACAAGATGTCTTGTCAGAGGTGAAGGAAGGGTTTGGTAATCAGATAAATTTATGCCGGGACCGGGGATTGAACCCCGGCCGCCAGCATAGAAGTCTGACACCTTACCCCTAGACCGCCAGGTCACCAAATAAAAATACATAGCAGTAATTTTTTTTGACTTAGGAAAAACTATTGACTTTGAAATTTGAAGTTGATGCGCTAAAAACACGTTTTAAAATTATTACACGATATTTTTATTTAAACTCAAACAAAAGACAATACATTATTATAATCATATTCATATTATAATAGGAGTATTTTTTTTAAGTTATGAATATGATGTGCTAAAAAAAATTTAACAAATAAATTACAAAACAACTTTGCATGCTTTCATGGATGAGAATTCCTTAATAATGTCATATAAATTAATATCACGCAGCATGGCGGGAAGGTGCGCGCGCAACGGACGCTAAGGCCAAGGGCGCTAATCGTCGTAATCTAGTCTACTGACTGTTCTGACAGCTGGGCTCACAGCCTTGCTTATCTATTTACTACAAATAAATTTGGACCCTTATACCCTACATTCTATCGTATGATTACACACAGAAAACATTTGTACATATTTTAAAATAAATTAAATAAAAAATCCTCTGGCCTGCGGCCCCTATGTCGAACCTACCGGCCTAGTGATTAATCCGCCACTCTAGATACCAAGCAAACGTGGAACGTATGAAATAAACATATTTCGGATGTGTGACTCTAATACAACACAAACGGTACATGGGCAGGCTAATATAGGAAAGGAGCTTGGACACCCCATTAAAAATAATCCTCTTTTCAAAATAGTTGACAATCCAATAGCCTCTACTCAAAACAATGAATAAATTTTGCAAGCGTTCCTTTGATTAGAAGTATTCTTTATAAATGTCTTACAAAGTTGGGTACATGCGTCAAACCAAAGTGGATGTTCCAAACTGAATGAAACCATCTCACCTCGAATAGATTTATCAGGTGAGTTTGGTTTTACTCTTCAATGACTTTTGTCAAGTTAAGTACCAAATAAGTATATAGGTGTTGATCCAATAACCATGCATAACCATACATATTTATTATTATTATTATTATTATTATGAATATTATTATTATTAGCACCACGTCTTACTAAACGTTCGGGTTATACGCACTTACGCTAATGTGTAATGGTAGGGTGATTGTGAGATGAAATGGAGGATCTACAGTTTAACGTGGAATCCGAACCACGGTGGAGGCCTGGCATTCCCCACATTCACCAGTTGTGATAAATACACGTCTTGTCAGAGGGGAAGGAAGGGTTCGGTAATCAGATAAATCTGTGCCGGGACCGAGGATTGAGCCCCGGACCCCAGCACGGAAGTCCGACACCTTACCCCTAGACTACCAGGTCACCCATAAAGATATAGACAGAGGGAGGAAAAAACAAAGGGAAATAATAATGTATTAAAATCAAACAAAAGGAGTCGCCACACTCGACCAGATGAGTCAAACGTACACGTGAAAAAGACAGGCAAGAAGATGGCCTTTAGTTATATTTATAATACGGTGGACGTTATAGCCGTGAATGCGTTTCTAAAATCTACTCTACAACACACTCCGTGTTATCATTAAATTACAAGTTGATCGACAAGTATGCAGTGCTTCTAATGTGAAAAGCATGTTTTAATGAACATAGTGTGAACATGTGCCTTTATTGTGATAAATAGGTGTCAATATTCATCCAAATGAGTTATTTATGTTATTTTTCCATTATTGGTGTAATGCGATTTTATAATTTGAAAATTGTATTTCACCCAGTTTTGTTTTATATATATATATATTAGTTTAATCTGTTGCAATTCATAGCCATTTTTTGAATTAGGTGACCAACAAGTATGATTATAACAATAATACTTTAAAAGTAGATATGAAAAAGTTGCTAAAAATCATAATTCTTACTTAAAACTATACACGGGTCAATTTGACACAGGCTATGCATTTGTGTGAAATTTTTGAACAACGTATCCTAGGGTTAATTGCCTTCCATGTTTTTACTTACTACATTAAAAAAAAGTTTTGAGTTAGCGCGTGTTGAAGGAACTAAGAATCGCGTTTTTAACAACTTGAATTAAGGAGTGGATGGATTTTTTCCCCCCAACCTCACCCCTCAACTTTTACAGTATATTTTTTTTAATTTAATGAGATTTAAGTGAAGAGGTTGAAGCTACTCGTTAATGATCGCGTGGGCGAACGTTTCCTGGTGAAGATGACGGGGAAGTAAGAAAATATCCGGGTCTGAAGAACAAGGAGGAAATGAGCATTTCCTTGAGGAGGCACGTGATTGAGGGGCAAGGCATATCGTCGCTGATCCATCGTGCAATTTTTGTAAAAAAAAAGATTTTTTTAGCATCGCATGCCCCTACTCTTTCGGGTTGTAAGCATATATGCTAATTAAGCTAATGCGTTAGGAATGAGGAAGGTTGAATTAAGATGAAGTGTACCCGAATTTGCGAGGAGGCAGAGTGGAAAATAACTTAAGAAAAAAGCTCAGTTACACCCGACCGGGATTCAAGCCCCGACCTCCCCGTCGCATGCGGAAAACCACCCCCTAATGCACCACCCCACGTCATTGGCGGTCAGGTATATTGCCAGCTTGACACCTTGTACTGCGTGACTACAGGTGCGGGTGTCTCTGGAGGGCCGATGACGTGGATATCATAGTTTTAATCTCGGCCGGAGGTACTGAGTTTTTTTCCTAAATGATTTTCCAATCTTTTTTCATGAAAATACTGGTACAATTCTTCTAAACCCACGTGGTAAGCCAACCAAAGCTGTAACAGAGGTAAAGAAGGGCTTATAAAAGTCCAAAACAACACGTTAAAATCTGCGTTAATTTTGTTATTAAATTCATCAAAAAAGGACAAATAAAACTTAGTAGGACGTCGAGTAACCCCCGCAATCCTTCGTGTGCCCTTGTGGGGTACGCGTACCACAGTTTTAAAAACACTGTAGTAAACGACTTTAATTGTTATTGGTTTTTTTTATTGCAGCTTGATTAAACTTGGCTTCTGACAACTTAGTCCGAGTTGAGTTTCAATTTACAATATTATACAGTATTCTTTATTTTTGATTAATGCTTTTTATTTATATAATAGCTATCCGGTTAGGATCCTTAACCTATTCCTGAGTCTAGTTTATTTAAATCTAACTTACACTTAGAAATAGTATTTCCCTATTCTATACTCTCCTCCCTGTCCTATGTTAATCCTAAACAATCTATTTTACTAATTCTAACACCTATTTAGTCAACTGCATTTACATAATAGTATTGTGTTGTTCACTTTGTCCTGTACGTGATAGTTCTGTCGTTTCCCTGGCAGTACCGAATGTCTACATCTGCAGGCATCCCTCTCCGCCAGTTGACCAAGGAAGGCCCGAGCCGTCACCTCTTATGGACACGTGTTACCAAGCGACGCAAGCCCTTGACGGAAGGTATCCCTCCCTGCTCCTTTGTGCATTCTTATATTTGCTAGTTTCCCCTGCCAAGATTCCGCTGTCCGGTTCATCTAGGATTGTTCCACAATCCTGGGCATCCAAGTCCAGCTACCACAACAGGTTTCAGGATAACCCAAATCCTTTGCCTTGTTACAGTACAGTTTTAGTAACCCCCCACCCCCTTTTTTTTGTCTAATTCCCTATCTACCCTGCTCAGTAGTAATATTTCGTCTTCTTCAGTTTGTTCGTCTTCTGAGTCGAGTCTGAGTCTGTTTCTGTCTCATGCTCTGTCTCCCTCATCATGTTTTGTCGTCTTCACCTGTAGTCACCTTCCTCTTTCAATCTAGCTATATAGTATTTTTTTTCCTTAGTCGTTATTACTGTCGCGATTTTATGTTTTGTCGTCTTCACCTGTAGTCACTTTCTTCTTTCAATCTAGCTATATAGTTTTTTTTTTCCTTAGTCGTTATTACTGTCGCGATTTTATCGAGGTACCTCCACTTTTTCAGATTCCTCAGAATATTTCCCGCCATGAGTCTCTTAAATCTTCCTTTATGGTAACTTTCTGATCTCCTGTGTTTCCAGAGATTAAAGGACCACATGCTCAGGTGTTGCCACCTTTCCTCGATAGCACATTGCCGTGTCTGTTAATGCTCTCTCGCGAAGGGTTGCCTGTATGGTCCTTTCCCTGTGATGTATTGTACCAGTCTCTCCGAGGGCCACAGGTATTTCATCAGGACTCTTTCACTCACACTTGGAAAGAGTTGATAAGTTCTTCCTCCAGTTTCACTATTGCGCCATTGACTTTGCCACTCATCCTCCATAGCCTGATTCACATCCACCTCAGTCAGTACCCCCGGTCCCATTAGCCTCTCTACTTCCTGCATGTTTCCTTTCCCCAGCCAGTACAGTGCACCCCTCCTACGAATTTGAGGGTCCAGGGGACAGATACCCATAGCCCATACACAACGCGTCTGTAGCCACCGTACAGTACGCCCCGGAGAGCCTCAGAAGCACATCTTCTGTAGCCACCGTACGGTACGCCCCGGAGAGACTCTGGATCACACTCCTCTGTAGCTCCATAGCCAACAACGGACAGCAATATTGCTTGGTGGTATGTTGCAATCACTCTCTTTGTACAATACTGATGATTTTATTAATTACTTTACGTGCTTTCTAACGCGTTTGCTCCATATTAACTATATAGTTAGGTTTCTCATCTAGTGTCAGCCCTAGGTACCTTGTCCTGCTTCTTCTTATCGTCATCCCATCTATCTTGAGGATCGTATCTATGGCTAAGGACCCCCTGAACAGCATATAGGTTGTCTTCGCTGACGCTATTGCTATTTTTATTGATTGGCACCAGGTATCAAATTCCATTGACACCTGGTTGCCATTTTTATCCAGTTCTTTCCTCAAGTTTCCCTCTACAATTATCAGTAAGTCGTCAGCGAAGGCAACCAATCCAACCACCTCAGGGAGTGTCTCTATCAATTCCAGATCTGGTTCAAGACCTACATCCCAGAACACCGGCCCACTAACAGAAACCTGGGGACATCCTTTTGTTAGTTTCTTTTGTAGTCTTCTTCCCGGACATCTCAGGGTGGCATACCTATCTCGGCAATAATCCGTAAAGCTTTTATAAAGGTGACACGGACAATTTATGTATCTGAGTTACTTGAATAGCGCCGACCACCACAGGTTATCGAATGCTCCCGACATGTCCACGAATAAGCCCACCACATATCGTTTCCCGGCAAGATTTATTAATCTCATCGCTATGAATATCGCATCCTCCGTCGATTTACCTCTTCGAAATCCGTACTGTCTTTGATTCATGCCTATACTTTCCCTAAGCCAACGTAATTTTTCAAATAGTATCTTTTCTTTAAGCTTTCCCATGGTATTAAAAGGCATATCGGATGGTACGACTTCGAAAGCTGGGGGCCCTTGTCATCTCCATTACTCGGCACGACCACTTCTCTTATTGCGGTCTCATATTCCTTTTTTCTCATCCTGTACATGATATGAGTCTGTTTCTACCGGCTGTATCCTGACATCTGTGGTACCTTTTTCTTACCCTCTGGGTCTGCCCTCTTAATTTTTGCAGTCATTCGTTCCATGGGCGATATCCCACCTGGTCTTTTGTGCTTGACTTTGGGATGGCTTTCTTCATAGCTTGTTGTATTGCCTATGTTAGTTCTTTCACCTTATAATTTATGTTGTCTTCTTCTTTTACAGGAGGGAGGTATTATGATTTCCTGTTTCAACTTATCCCAATTTGCTAGCCACATACTGTACTGCAAGGATGTTGTATACCTTATGTTTCCTTCCCCTTCATTACCTCTACTCAAGTCGAATATTATTATGTTATGATCACTTACAGTTAGATTGTCCTTCACTTCCCAGTTCTTTGCTATTCCTGCTGCGTGCTGGTTACATATGGTTACCTTTGTATTTGACGTCACTCCTTTTCTTCCTACAAATGTCGGTGGGCTATCGGGTAAGTTCATTACCTCTAGCTGTAGTGCATTTATCAATTCCTTTAGATCCATGCCCCTCTGACTCATCCTCATCTGTTGGATCCTTCTATCTTGAAGAATGGCTCCAAGGCTATGCCAAAGCGGCGACTTCGCATTTACATCTGCTGTGATTATCACTGGAGTGTCTTGATATGTTCTGCAGATATTTTCAACTTGATCAAGGTAGGGCTCGATCGGATCTCTATATTGAAATTACATATTTACTATTATGTATTTCTGCTCTTCCGTTATTATTTCCACATATGTTACCTTCTCATTGCAAAATTGGTTGATGGCAGTCTATATTATATGTCTGCTGAACACTATAACACCACCATTCATGAGTGTTTCCCCGGAAATAATTATCCTGGCTGTTGTAGGCATGTGTGGGATTTTGCTTCTGACCAAATACGGTTCTTTTACTCATAGTATGTCTATTTCGAGCTCCTCCGCAAGTTTGATAACTTCCTGTATCACGGTCGCGCTTCTCATGCAGTTTAATTGAGCCATACGAGTAATGTTATTTATGCTCATATTTAGAGATAATAAGTGTGTACGAAGCACTTAGTTCCCGATGCATCATGATCAATGATTACGCGACCCTGTGCTCTGGCAAAATGCCGATAAACTTCATATAGGTCCAGTTTTTCCTCCCTACTCAAGAAAACCTGCTCTACCTTACCTTTTAAACATTTTTCATCCGTCAAAATGTTCATAGTTTTAAACTGTATCCGGTCTACTGCCTCTAGTGTTGGGAATGTTATTGTTTTCCCTTTCTCATGCCCAATCCTTACAAGATGCCTTAACACCAGTATCAAGTTTTGTTCTTCTTTTCCGGCTAGTTGTATGGCCCCATCTAAATCTCGATATTTGGTAGGGGTTTCGGCTATCATGTTCTGTTCTACTCTTATAGCCTGGCTTATATCTTCTTTTGTGGTCATCTCATTAAATGTCTGCTCCGGTTTACCTATTTCTCCACCGTACCTCTTTTCTCTATCTTTCTTCCCCATTATCCAGCCTTTAAAGTAAATTGTCTTTATGTCACTTACTCTCACCACTCCGCTATTTTACCCCTTCCCATATCTCCGACCTTGTTGCCTTGTTACTTCGTTTCCCTTTTAGGCTGTATTCTATGTTTTCATTTCTAGTTTTTTGCTTATCTTCACCCTTGTCTGACTGTTTTTGCGCCTTACTTGTTCCTTCATACTCTGCTTGCTCAGCTCCATCAACTTCTTTGTGAGGTTCCTCATTCCTAACCATTTGACGTTTTTTGTCCCCACCCACATTCTGTTCTCATGAATAATATCGTCTGTCTTATCTTTATTGCTCTTAGATTTTTGTTCACCACTGGATTGTGCAACTTAAGAGGAGGCCACCTTGGAGTATCCCGTTGACCCAAAGTGCCAGTCCCAGAATTCGTTCCCCGGCCACACGTTCTCGTCCCAAGTGTACGATGTTACCAATAACTTCCCTTGGATGTTGCTTCTTATAATATTTGGTGGGGTTTCTGATGCAGTTATTCTCACAGAATGCATGGATTTAATATCCTCCACATCCGGGAACAGTTCCATTACACCACCCAGCCAGAGGAACTCCATATTAGTTATTGTATACAGCTCCTCTTGGTGACATCTGAAGGCTTCCATCAGTGTTTTCCTCAATATATGTCACTAATAGTGGGAGGCCCCACTCGATCAAACATTTTTGTTTCTATCTCTGTTTTCCCCACCGTTTCTTTGAAGTATCTTTATATTACTTCCATTATCGGGTCTTTCTTATTTCCCCCCATATATGCCCTGTGTCGACGGATGTTGCTCTTCTTAAGTTATTTGGATTTGAAGACGCGTCGACTCAATTGTAGCCTTTTGTGCCCTCCAAAACTTCATGCCAACAGCCCGCAATCGAGCCATGCCGACTAAGTGGCCACCGTCTACTGGCGAAGATAGGGCAAATTTTGGCGGATAGAGGGTACCATGTGGTCGGCACAACTAACACTCCAGCTGTAAACTCGATTTTCTAGATTGGAGCCGTAACTTTTTTCATTCAAGTAGCTCCTAATTTGTCATCGCGAGACTGAGTTTGACACCGTTCCAGACCAACTGCTTCACAGAAAATCTGTAAGCACCGGGAATATATCCCCGGGACCTCTAGATCTGTAGTCAGGAACTTGAGACATTAGATCATATAGGTGGTCCTTTTGCTCCCTAGACACAAATACAAACTTAAAAGATAATGATGACCCCGTGATTGTTCTATGTCGTGTGTGTTGTCGAGAGCCCCTCGGGGCTGGTGCCAACTGTTTGTCCTATATGTTTCTACATGTTTTTATTCATGTTTATAATTATATGTTTACAAACAATAAATAACCCTTACAAACAAAAAAACAACCCCCGTGATTGTGAAGAAGAAAATAATAATTAGTAAAAACTAAAAATTATAAATAAAAGGATTCAATATGAAAGCCTCAAAAATACTCTCAAATTATCTTAAACGCCCCCCCTCCACCCTCCCCCCCTCCCCCCCGCGAAACGGGATCTTTGAGACTTCGAGTCCACCACCCTCACCTCGCCGCTGGAATGGCCTGATTTTACCCCAGAAAATATCACATTGAAGAGAGCCAAGGTCAAAACTGTTAAAATCGTGAAAAAGAAACTTCCATCCACATTGAAATACGAGTATAAGAAAACCAATAGACTCAACCTCCTCTCATTCCCCTCTCATTCGCCTCAACCCTCATCTTTGCCTAGCACTTTTGTGATGGTTGGGAAAGTGTTCCCCACGGATAAAGAAGACAACATGTGTCATCCGTGGTTTCCTCTTCTTTTTTTCTAACGTTAGCCATCAATCACTCTGTGTATCGACGTCACTCACTGCTTTATGAAGTAAAGACAAGTCCTGCAGACAAAATGTTCCTTCGATAGTTTCTAGGGACGTAGTTATAGGGTCAGGGACTAGCAATATATTATGTTAAAATAGGGACATTCTGTCAATACCTTGAACGCAGGCCTAAGGGGGTGGCCTCTCCCCCAAGTCAACCACGGCCCACCGCATGTGTGTTCAATCCCACCCGCGGAATAAATAATTACAATGTGTTGCGTTGTGAAACAGGCTTTTTTTTTTAAACACAACGGAACTATATAATCACGTCCAAAAATGTACGGCAATGTTTGTACGATCGTATTCGTGCGAAAAAGTGTTTTCAACCATGAAACTTAGGAAACGCGATCTTAGAAACGGAATCGCTCCCCAACAGTTTAAACCAGATCATTAAACTATTCTGGACACTCATTCACAGTTTCACTCATCTCACACCCAATCATGTAAATATTACAAACGAACTTGAAAACATACTAAGCCACTATGGCATTTGTGATTGTTTTGCAATCTCAATATACGAATATTTAAACTTATCCATGTCAGTCTATTATGTGTAGCTATCTTCTAATTTTTTTTAAATTAATTTTGAAGAAAAATTAGTAAATAAAGGTCTTTAACCCATATTTTTTCTTTTACATTTGGCTCTCCTGTAAGTAACTGCCTATGACATGGAGATCAGGGTTCGAATCCCGTTCTCGTGTACTAAGGGTGACTTTCCATAAATGGGTCGACTCTCTCTTCACGCAAATACGGGTACACTTCTTAGTAAGACGTGGTGACAAAAAAAATGTATTGTGTATATGTCCAGGCGTGGCCATGTCTGTCAGCCGCCGCTCGGCTGGTCCGGTGCGGCAACTCTCCTTACAGTCCTCGGCGTCGTCCTCCCATCGCCCGCTGCGTCGCCAACATTCGGAGGAACACCACCAGGAGCGGTGGCGTCGCCGGGGGGCCTCGCCCGAGCTTCGCGTCACGGCCAACTCCCTGCGGACCGGCGGGCCCGTTCCGCAGGACCCGGGGCTGAGTCCCGCGGCCGGACACTACCCGGTGCTGGCCAGACCGCCGCCGCGACCTGTCAAGCTGGCTTGGGGGGAGCGTCGTGGCGCCGCCACCGGGAGCGACCGACAGGGAGTGGAGGTCGTCGCCAAGAAGTGCCTGGGTAACCCCCGACCTGTCACTGCCAAGCACACCGCCAACAACTTACCAACTCTAGGTACAGTCTGATTAGGATATTTGAAAAAATACAAACATTTTTCTGGTCAAAATTGAAAACAGTTTAAGCCTACTATTAATTATTACTATTATTATGGTTTAAATAGCCAAGCTACTATACTGGTTAATAACGGTAATTGCCGAATCTAAATATACTATTTTTTAAATTTAAAATTGACACTTGGACACGGGAATCGAACCCGGGACCTTTGGCTTGTTACATTAATGCTATAACATCTGAGCTATTCAGGGTAATCCTTTACTCATATTTTGAGGCATAATCTGTGATGGATATACGGAAATCGTCAGCTACATGTAAACGATCAATTAAAACCGCAAGCTGTCGGATAACGCAGCCACCTTCGACTCGGGAGAGTTTTAAGCTGCCAATAAAAATACGGCAACTGTACGAATGCGCATATCAAGATGTATTAAATAACCAAGCTATTATAGTTGTTAAGTATACGGTTATATCTGCATCTAAATATACCATGACTCCTAGATAGCGTAGTGGTAAGTCATTGGCATAATATACTACAGGTCTATGTTTTGATTGCAGTTTCCAGCTGTCATTTTTCAATTTAAATACCGTTTTATTATTATTATTATTAATATTATTAAAATAGTGTTATTTTATAGATACATCGATAATATAGATGTACGTAGCGTGTTTTCCTATAAACTAAGGGTCTCGGACTCGATTCCCAGCATGGCAATATATATATATATATAATTGATGAAATACAGGTTACACCTTTCGTAGTTTTGAACTATCAGACGAAGGGCTGGCTGCTGTGTCTATTCTATACTTAGGTTAGTTTATAATTCGTGTGCTGGTATAATCAGTCAGTTCATAAACTGTATGTTAAATACTTCAAACATAGTTTTTAAAGACAATATCTATCAAAAGTGTAATCTGCAGATAACATGACTTGATGTATGATTACGTAAAACTGGGTCTACTAGCTTTTTTTTTATCTGTCAGATCCCGTCCTCTGAAAATTGGACTATGCGTTCCCTTCGTTTATCCTGGAGGGTAACAAAATATTCACTGTAGCAGTAACGTTCAACATTTTACGGTTGCGTTTCCCCTCATATTCATAAATATTTATCTCAAATTCCCTAAAAGCTTAATGTTTTAAAAATAATTAATTTATTAAAACCTTTATTGCTAGTCATTCTAGTTTTATTTTTTTCAAACTAAATACATAATGTAATAAAAAATGTGTTATTGGGACATAAAAAAACTTCTTCAAGCCTAATTTTTTATATTTCACATACCAGTCTACAAAAATCAATAGACATATTTAATCTCAGTAAAAACTTCACATGCCACGTAAATTGTATTTGAAGCTTAAGCATAAAAAGAGTCATAAGACGTTAATATATTTTTTTTTAGCACCGCGTCTTACTACCCGTTCGGGTTATACGCTTTAAGTACTAATTACTCTAATGGATTAGGACTTGGCAAGGTTGAATTAGAGGAAGTGAACCAGCATTTTCGTGGAGAAAGAGAGTGGAAAACCATTTAGGAAAAAAAAAGTTCACCCGACCGAGATTCGAACCTCGATCTCCCCGTCCTCAGCATACGACGTTAATGAGAATATACAATTCATATTTAAATGAAAATACGTAACATATTTTGATACAGCTAACGAAAATTCAGGTCTTTAAAATAACACCATTTAATTATATTAAATTAGCTTCCATTAGAGAAAACAGAACAAAGCCACTTCACTAATAGTTTTGGCGAACCCCAGGTCGAAAACCACTAATGTTTAACCTAATAAGTAAATTGAAAACATTAAAAAATATTATAACACGTTTCATATTATTACAAAATTACAATTCTCTTATATTTATATTGCCAACCTCCTATAAAGGAAACAGGGTAAAAAATTAGTGGAAAAAATAAAGTTTGTACTTCATTTGGTGTTGAGGTAAGAATATATTTTGTATAGGAGAGTAGTTTGGACAATCGGTGGCGGACTTCCCCTTATAAACTTTACCATGATTTCGATAGGAAGCTCCTTTTATAAGGCCTTATTTAGTACCATAATCCTAACTATATACAGACAGAAGAGTCTCGAGAATCCGAACTTTGGTTATCCGACATATCCCCATGACGTGCAATTATCGTTGTTGTGCAGTATGCGCATGCGTATTATTTTCCCACAACCCTAGTTTCTTTGTTAGTGGGTGCTGTGCTGTTCTGCGCGCGCACCCGTAATATTGTTTCTACTCTCATTGCTGGTTTGTCTGCCATTTTGCAAACATGTCCAATACTATACAAAATTACAGGTACCCCCTGGAGTAATTTTGGATCCAAAGTTTTGTTTACATAAAATAAAAGTTCTGTAATTAATTGCATTACAGTACTGTATTTGTACTGTAGGATAATAAATTACAACAAACCTTATTTCATTCCTATCCTGCACTTTAATTTACATAAATTTGGATATATTTCTCTACCATTCCTCCTCCTCCTTCCCCTGTTTACGTATTATCCGACATTTCGGTAATCCGACCACGAGTCGGATTATTGAGACTCTACTGTAGTAGTTTTTGGAAGGATAAAATACCTTCCAGAACGAACTTCCTACCAAAACTAGGGTATATATTATATTCTTTGGCCGCTAAACAAAGGCGTCTGGAGCCACCATTGTGTTTTTAAGGAGAGGATACCCTATGTGGTGGTTGTTGCATTTTATGTCCCACAACCTGCCCCTGGGTATCGACAGGTCTGGATGCCGTGATGTACACGCGACAGCAGCTCGCAGAGAGACTCAGGAAGGCCTGGAGAGAGAGAGAGAAATCTCGTCCGAACCTGGACATCTTCCTGTCCCACGTCACGTCAGAGGACTGTTTGCAAGACACCCCGCGCAACACCCCAGTCATCAGCGTCCTCGCCAAGCCCAGGGTCAACCTTGCGCCGTCCGGTGGCGGCGTCGGGGTCGACCTCGAACCGGTGGGTGCAGCCACCAACTTCTCCGTGTTCCCCAGTGGAGCACAAATATCCCAAGCTTCCTATGTGGTCGATCGTTCCTCCTGTGCAGTAGCTGGAGACACTTCTCCAATGGACCCTGACACTGCTCCTGATTCTAGCAGTAACTACGACGGGGACGATCGTGAGTCATTGATCATCAGCAGACAAATAGTGATAGCGGTCTCTACTCGACCGAACACAGCCCCTGTCGTTAGAAAGACCGATGGTAAGACTAACCCAGCCCCCAAGGATTGCGTTGACACATCCAAAGGGGGTGGCCCCATTCCTCAGAAGAGTCCCAATGAGCATGGTCAGGGGGAAGGACCCGGCAAGAGCTACGAGGAAATGTCCGCAGGTGCGAGAAGGTTCAGCTTCAAGAACAGCGCAAGTAAGGCAATCATGGAGAGTTTCACGAGCGATAGTCCCCTGTCACCTACGCCGCCTTCTGCCGTTCGACCTACTCCCACGATGACTCCTACCGTCCGAACTACCCCCACACCACCTCCTACCTTCCGTCCTGCCCCCACACCACCTCCTGCCTTCCGCCCTGCCCCTACGCCACCTCCTGCCATCCGCCCTGCTCCCACACCGCCTCCTACTGGCCGCCCTGCCCCCACGCCACCTCCTGCCGTTCGTCCTGCCCCCACGCAGTCTCCTGCCGTCCGCCCTACACCCACGCCGCCTCCTTCCGTCCGCCCTGTCCCGGCACCGCCTCTTTCCGTCCGTCCTGTCCCTACACCACCTCCTACCGTCCGTTCCGTTCCCACACCACCTCCTGCCGTCCGCCCTGCTCCCACGCCGCCTCTTATCTCACGCGCTGTCCCCACGCCACCACTTCTCAGGGCGCTCTCGGCCCCCGCGCAAAGAAGTCCAACCCCTAAAGGAATTCTGGCGGTTGTAGGACCTGTCCGACAACAGCCTCTCCAGGTGGCGGTGAGTGTCGACCTTGAAGACTCAGGGGTGGGTGAGGAAGAGGAGAATCCCTGGAGCAGAGATAGAAACATCCGGTCGGCGCCGCCGCGCAGACCCCGCCTCAAGACGGTGTCGGGCCGTAAGAAACCCCGAGGGTGGGGAGAGGAAGAAAATGATGAGGCAGCGGGGGCGGATAAGAGGGAAAAGGGTGCTGGAGGAGGAAGGAGGGGTGTTCACCGTGGCTCGGAGATTATTACTATGGTGTCCCTGATGAGTCCTGGTGGGAGCGACAATGAGGCGGATGGTGACGCGTTCTTCCAATCAACTACGTCGTCGAACGTCCCAAGTTGGTTTGAGGATCGGAATGCCGGGAAGTCTGTGGGGGACATCGCAGCTGCTCTCACGACTGCTGTTACCCGCGTCGTCTGTCTCAGAAAGACGCCCAAGTCTGGTAAGTACACGAGTAATGTATCTCAACCAGTGGTCCGCGGGTTTGTGGCTCGTGGCTAACGTACTATGTTTAATTGTAATTTGTAATACACCTGCAATTTAGGGACGAGTATAAAAATTAATATCACTGTTTTTTTTTTACTGATAATAAATTTTTTCAACAAAATGTTTGAAACTAACTCCAGGATTAATCGCCCTCGGCTATTGAACTAAATTTCAAGCTCATATAGTCTAATCTTCCATTGATGAGGAGATCAGAGATCGAATACCTTGATGGGTGCGCTACTTTCCACTCTTCATTCACGAAAATGCAGGTTCATCCCCTCTAAATTTGACCTTTCTCACTCATTCTTGCTTCATTAATGTAACTAAATGTGTATAGCTCAGATGGGTGGTATGAGGTGGATAGGATAGAAAAACCACAGCTGTGTATTTTTGTTCAAAACATAAATGGTGCATTGTAACTACGTTTTATTTAATTTAAAACATACAACGTGTAATTTGATAATCGCCTTGTGCACCTTGAAGTGGCGTTCATCTCTTAAGTAGACGCTAAATAATGTGGTCTGTTTAGGCGTCGCGGCGGTGACTTTCCGTGCAATGAGTTCGCGGCACGCGACGCCCCTCCTCCCCCACTTCCTGTTCCTGTGCAATTATAACAGCAATGTGTTGGGACATGAAACACAAGAGTTTGCGACGCAGTCTTGCCTGGGTCGCGTGCGGCAAACTACAGGAGGTTATCCTGTAGCGCGGTAGTTTTTTTCCGGAAACACACCGTGTTATCGAATAATTGCTTTATAAAAAACATTAGTTAAATGGTAAAAATAGGTTAGAGGGCAGTACATAGATGTTTAAAACAATTTTCCAACAATATTTTGACATTTTTTATAGCTCTTTTTGTTATATATTATCTAAAACTACATCGTGTTGTTTATTTTTTAAAAAGGACAAAAAGTTCAATTATAAGCATTAAAATACCGAAATAAATAATACTTTTAATAAGCATAATAAGCATAATCATCTTCGATAAGCAGTATAAACTGTAAAAAAGGAAATCAATTGTCTGGTTGAAATCGGGTTGGACTGAGGCAGACTAGAGCAGGTGCGATTACAGCACTAGGGGCGGATAAACTAGGCACTAGCGCGGGGAAACAGTGCTCCGCTATAGGAAATCGCGTAATAGCCACCGCGTTATCGAAAAACCTATCCTTATTTAGCTTTTCACGTTATATCCGAATCGCGTGGTAAAAACAAGCGTTATAGAAAAACTCCCTGTACTTTGCCCCAAATTTTGTTGCCGAGAGATATAAAATACGTCTCCCGTGGTACCAGTGGCCACGTGGACCAAGGCGTAAGTCTCGTCTCACCTGGTTTGCCTGTGACAGGGGAGATAGGGCTTCGAATGCCAGCTGGGTGTAATGAGGTGTGTTTTCTTGAAATGGTTTCTACTATTCCTTCTCCCGCAAATACGGGTACAATTACTCTCAAATTTTGTGTATATCATGGAGGGCTCTGTAGAAAAAACAATAGGATATGTTAAAAAAGTATGGACTTTTATACGAAACATTCTATCCTAGTCTTTGTCATATGATTTCGAAATTTGGTGGTTACTCCGAAAGATTTTTTTAAAGTTTTGTAACAATGCTAAAAACTATGGTAGTCTCATCCTTATCCCGTAACTTTGCATTCAAAATCTATAGGCTTATTCATTTATTTGTGATGAAAGGTCCTCTCTAAAATCCGTCAATGCGATACACTCAGCAATAATGGCTGGGGAAATGAAGGAAAAAAGTCATAAAATAGACAAGCTTTTTTGTCTTTTCCTTTCAGGTTGAATTTTTCAGAATTTCTTTGGCTGCACAGCAATAATTATGTGTGATTGGTCGAGTGGAGTATTAAAATATTGTAGTTTATACGCTCTTTGTTACCATCCTTCATGAGCCAACAGTTCATTGTTGAAGCAGAAGGATTTGAATATATAACAACCAAATAGTACAAATTTGTATTTAGCAAGGTCAAATTTCCTGTTTGTTTATTTTTATGAAATCTTCATGATCTATCTCCAATTTAAGAATAAGGTTCGTGTTGATGAAAAGTTTTAATTAGCCGTTCCTGCTCATTTCATTTTATAAATTCAAGATTCTCACGTTCATTCAGCTACGGTAATTGTTTCCTCCCTATTTGTGATTGGAGATTGAAGTAGTGTTCTGATTGGCTATCAAGTGTCACGTGATGTTTCTTTCCCTGATGCGTGCTATAATCGTCCTCGAACCTGTCACCTATCAGACAAGGTCGCTACAACTTTACCGTGTTCGACCGACTTTCGAATAACGAAGGTCGATCAATCAGAGGTTAAGTTAATCACCAGCAAATGAAATCCGCATAAGAACTTGAGACACTCTCATATACTGACCTCCCTAACAGTATTTCACGTTGTGAAGTGGTTGGATATCATTCTGAATAAAGTTATATATACACGAGACTATTTTATGCTTTCAATTCAATATAAAACTCAGCAGGTGTTGAAAAATATCGCGTAAAAAACCAACTGTCATGGCAACCTAGTAACTAACTTTTATGTGATTTGAATATAGTTGTCTTATTTTTTAGAGCCGTGTTGAGTCAAAGCGACTAGGCGCGTGCGCAGCAGATACATTTATTTTCACTATTACCACCCTTTAAAAAATTATCACACAGAAACAAATGAAAAATCAAAACAACTTTAAATGCAAAGAGAAGAAACGTGTAACTGTAGACGGAATTAGTAGTTGTTTTGTAATCAAAAGGACATTTAATTTATATTAACAACTACAACCCTTATCATAGAAAGGATGAATATTCACCTGTGTTTTTGCAACGACCGCAGCATTAACAATTCCGTCTTCTTATTTTCAATTCAAGTCTTTTTGAAGGTATTACAGTATTTTAATGAGTTAGGGGAGGTGGAATCTTATTTTGGATGTTCCTAAAAGTTTTGCGAAATAAACTTAAGTTGGCCACATTTTCTTCGCCCGAAATGTTTGTTCGTCCAAAGAAACACTCGAAACAAGGTACAAACAACTCTATGGGGAATGCTGTGTATATAGGTTGTACAGACCGACCTTCTTAGGTAGAACATTATCTGCTCCACCACCAGTAAACAAGATCAGATGAAGTTAACGTTTCAGCAAGTTTGCCCACCTATTCGGGGGGGAATCCCTATCCCTCGCCTGCTTTAACGTCACGCCATTCTAACCAAAGTTTCTCAGAGGTGCTCATTCTTAGTCTATTACACAAACGTCTTGGCAGCTTCGGGCACGGCCGAGGCCCATGAAAAGCTGTAGTACCGAGTTCCTCATCCCTCGCCCCTGGTTTTACTGTTACCTGCACAACTCGCACTTAAGGTGGGAGTGTAGAAGATGCGGGAAAAGGTAAGTGTTTTTGCAGTTTTTATAACAAAACTTTTTTTTTGCCAAAATAAGTAAAATATTTCTCCAGTGAAAATTCAAAGTTTAATTTCCTTCACATGGTGACATCGACAGTTGTTGAATATCTGTCATGAGCATAGCGGTATTAAACGAGATGAGGTCACCATGTGAAGAAAATTAAACTATATGTTTCCACTACTAAATTGTTTTATTTATTTTGACAAAAAAAAAGTAGTTTTTTTATAAACACTGTTAAAAACACGGTCCTTTCCTCACGTCCCCTTAATCTCCTCCAACTTAACGTCGATGTTTGTTCTGCCAGTGTCGTTCCAGCAAGTGCTCCCTCTGGCGGTGGCGGCAGTGGTGAGCGTGCCCCCCAGTATCCCGGCAGCGGCGCCGCCCCATCAGGAGAGGGACAAGAGGGCCCCCAGCGGGACGAGGGATGAAGAAGACGGGAGTGCCAAACGGAAGGTCGTCAGGATCCAGAGTGCGCCCGTCGTCAAACAGTGAGCGCCGTCACAGTAAATTAGTAAATATTTATGGTTAGACAGCTTGGCTCGGTGGACAGCGCACCTGGCTGCCGAGTTAAGGTTCCCGGCTTCGTTTCCCTTCTATGGACAAAATATTTATATAAATTGGTGAAATTGAGGCTTCCCCTTTCACGAGTACTAATTTTTTTTAAATTTATTATTTGAGGTATTAAACGTGCACCTTGTGAACCAACTGATTATATCAGCTTACGACTTATAAACTAGTTTAAATTTATAACAAAAACAATATCCAATCCCTCAGGCCGTAATTTATCACTGTGAAAAGGTAAAACTCACATTTAACCAATTATAAAATTTTCGGCCATCCCGGGAATCGAACCCGGAACCTTTATCTAAGTAGACATGTGTTATCGACTTACTTAGGGTGTCATGCAAGGGAGGATTTAATAGTCGGGGGACCGGGTGTTGTGTCTTATCTATACATTCGTTTGTCATTTGAAAACTGGAAAATCATGTTGCCACACGGGCGGGAAAAAATACTTTTATTGCCACCATATTTACATTCTTAGTCCGTTTAATTAATGATGTAGGAAGAAATTATGCAGTAATTTATAAGGAAGTATTATTGGTAGCTTTTGATAACATTTAGGTTAACTTTATAATTAATTAGCAGAAGTAACCAGCATTGCCCAGGGTAACCACGCAAAGAATTTTGTGGCTACCTCGGTTTATCTTTGCTTCAAACAGACAGAAAAAAAAAACTATTTGTTTCAGTGCATACGTCCGTGCACAGAGGCTATAAATTTTAAAATTTCAGACCTCCACCTGCGGTTTATATCGCGCAATGCTCATGAAAAACAGACCAACTCGTCATTTTATTGATATAAAAGATAGTCGGTGACCTGGCGGTCTAGGGGTAAGGTGTCAGACTTCTATGCTGGCGGCCGGGGTTCAATCCTCGGTCCCGGCAAAGATTTATCTGATTATTAAACCCTTCCTTCACCTCTGACAAGACATCTTGTGAATGCGAGGAATGCCAGGCCTCCGCCGTGGTTCGGATTCCATGTTTAACTGTAGGTCCTCCATTTCATCTCACAATCACCCTATCAATACACATTAGCGTAAGTGCGTATAACCCGAATGGGTAGTAAGACGCGCTGCTAATAATAATAATAATAATAATAATAATAATATAAAAGATAGATAAATCAAATAATTTTTTTTCTAAAATACCCAATTAATCAATGTTGATGGTGTAAAGTAGGCTTCTTAATAAATCAGGATTTAGCTTGTGAGTCATGTATCGATTTAATCAGTTGGTTCCGAAAGTGCCCGTTAAATATCTTAAAATAATAGTAATACTACATTTACAATGGTTGTGACGGAGGAATGGGGCTGACTCGGGCCTAGGGGGAGGGGGGTTTGAGCTGACCGCACATTCCTTCCTTCATCCAGACCAAATGGACAGGTTCGACACAAGTAAGGGCGTAGAAATCTCATTTTCGTTTGTGGTTTCCACTAGAAAATTGTACTACCATATACCTTTATGCAATACAAGTTTTTATACGAATATATAAATACCCTCTTAGGTGGTCCATAAACATTCAGGAGGGTTCGAACCCGGACGTAAGAAAACAATAGCTAGCTAGCAGCCACATTCGGAACGATGTTGGTGTTATTATTTGAACGCTGGACGTCTCGCTGTGCCATCGCATAGTCCGTAACTTATTCGCATTCGCCCGAAAAATAAAAAATGTAAAACCATACTTAAATAATTCCCATCCTACATTGCACCACGCCGGGATCTAAATCCAGTCTGCCAAGCCAAAAATTTCAATGTTAAACATTGGTTAATTTGTAGCAGTTTGAGTAGATACAAATTTTTATTTAATTTGTGGGGAAAATTAGTCCTCTAATTAATGTTTAACATTGACTGACAATTTCCTTCTCCCGCCAATCCGGAAAAGTTTTTAAAAAAATATATAATTAAGTTTAATGTTTAACTTTTGTTTGTTAAATTTATAATCATAAATAAATAATCATACTATGTGTTTATATATATATTTTTATAAGATATAAAGTTTAAAATAAAATTGATAAATATTAGGAGCTAAAAAGTTAGTAAATGGTTAAATATTTTCTATATTCTTAATTATATTTATCGAATGAATGAATTAATTTTTTGACGATTCCACGCGGCACTTTCAAAATATAAAGAAAAAATCTTGCATCTTGAAAACCGGATGTTTTTTAAAATCCGGGATATTTACTGATACGGTACATTGTACCAAAAATTGGTACTGCCCCGGAAAATCCGGGATTGATGGTCAACCTAGTTTAACATCAAGAAGAACAGACCCACTTCGGTGGCCGCATGGTCTAAGGCACTACTCTTGCAACAGACTTGCTGCCGATGACAGGAAGATTGGGTTTTGATCCAAGTCGGATGTACTGAGGATGGTTTTTCCTAAATGGTTTTCCACAATCTCCACGCAAATGCGGGGGAAATTCCTCTAAATTCAACCTAAAAAAGAACAGATCTGTCAATAAAAACGTTGTGTGTAATCAAACAAACAATTTTTGTTAAAAGACTGATTTTTATATTTCAAAAATATATATAAAAATACTAACCTAGATACCTTTGCCGATGGTCAAGGCGGAGAAATACGTCAATTTCGTCTTATCGGGTTCGCCGATAATGGGGAGGTTGGGTCACGAATCCCGGCCAGGCGTGCTGAGTTCCCTAATTTATTTTACATCCTCCCTTTCTTAGAAATGCTGGTACACTTCCTTTAAGTTCCACTTTATTCACCCCTACCCCTTAAGTGTAATCATGCGGATAGCCTGATACGGGGAGAGAAAAAAACCTATTAAGTTGTTTTTTCACGGGACGAAGCCTCATCGTTCTGATGGCTTGACACTTTCTCCTGAAAAATAATACCGTGTCAGGAGAAGAATTAATTCTATAAATGTTAGGAACACACGAACCTTTGCCAAAACATGCAATTCATTGTACAGTCCAGTTTTAATAGGAATAACTTTTTAGTTAACACAAACATTTTTTTACTTGGTATGGTGGTCGCATGGTTTAAGGCGCTACTCTATTAAAAGAATAGACAGCCGATGACTGGGAGATCGCTGTTCGATCCTGGTCGGGTGTACTGAGGGTGGTTCCCCTAAATGGTTTCCCAATATCTCGCAAATGCTGGTACACTTTCTATAAATTTAACTTTTCTCATCCCTAGCCCATTAGTGTAATTAGTACATAAGCGTATAACCTAAACAGGTAGTAAGATGTGGTGCTAAAAAATTTTTTTTTAAGGTCAACATTGATAACATGAGGTCACTGGAAACTGCAACGCAACTTTGTTGACCTGTATAACCCGTAATATAAAATGGATTTTGTTCATATTTCTATTTACTTTTCACTATATTTTTTTCAATTGTTTTTCTTCTTAAATTAATAGTATTTTATATCTTAAGTTACGCTCAGTACCATTGGGGTCATATCTGATCCCTAGGTTAAATACATTTGTTTTTTGACCTTTTTATACTATAAATGAATTTATTTTTTAGATACAATAAATACAATCTATTGTGTAGTATTGTAAATACATTTTAAAACATTACATCATCTTCATCATATCAAGGAATGGCAATCTCATGTTTCTCTTGTGAAAACATACCGGCCTCGGTGGCGTAGTTGGCTAACGTGCTAGTCGTGTTGAGCTCGACTGCTGAGGACGGAGAGATCGAGGTTCAATTCTCGTTCGGGTGAACTGGGGGAGGGGGGTGGTTCTTAAATGGTTTTCCACTCTCCCTCCACGCAAATGCGGGTTCACTTCTTCTAATTCAACCTTCCCAATTCCTAATCCATTAGCGTAATTAGTACTTAAAGCGTATAACCCGAACGGTTAGTAAGACGCGGTGCTAAATAATAATAATAAACAATAATCTTCCGGAAATAGTAGAACATGCATTTGGTCGTTTGTCGTTGGTCTTTGGTACTTTCTTTCAGAGGTTGCTCAAAGCTATTATTAACTTGCGTACTATATTATTATTATTAGCACAGTTTAACGTGGAATCCGAACCACGGTGGAGACCTGGCATTCCTCACATTCACAAGATGTCTTGTCAGAGGTGAAGGAAGTGTTTTTGGTAATCAGATAAATCTGTGCCGGGACAGAGGATTGAACCCCGGCCGCCAGCATAGAAGTCTGACACCTTACCCCTAGACCACCTGGTCACCTGCGTACTATAAATGAAATGCCGGAATGGATTAAGGAGTTGGTGTATTAATCCCACCAATTTCCAAAACTCCCGCAAAACTGTCTCCAAGGCCACTGTGTTGTTATAGCAACACCCCCTTCTTTTTTTTGCCAAAATAAATAAAATATTTCTCCAGTGAAAACAGAGTATAATTTTCTTCACATAGTGAAATCAGCAACAGTTGTTGAATACATGTTATGAGAATAGCGGCAGCCGGCAGGAGATGAGAAACTTTTTAAATGAAGAGAAAAATGTGTCAATAAATTCCAGGACACCCTTGGCAGAGATTAAAAAAACTGTAGATGTCACCGTGGGAAGGAAATTAAACTCTATGTATCGACAGGAGAAACGTTGGATTTATTTTGGCCAAAAAGGTTTTGATATAAAAACTGTAAATAACACTTACCTTTTCTCGCGTCCCCTACATCCCCAACTTAGTGGATTTTTTAAAACTTGCTATTTAAATGTTTTCTGACCTAATCACGATTTTAATTCTAGCTCTAAAATTAAGGATAGTTTACTGATGACTGATTTTTGAAAAATTTAATTTTTCCGTAAATGTTTCTTATCGATTTTGTTTGAAATGTATTTCTAGGGAGTTTTTTTCTTGATAATTAACTCTTTAGGTATACTTGTTTTCTCAAAGGAAAAAAAGATTGAAGCTCACTAGTTATTGATTTTTGAAAATTTTAAATATATATGTATATACTATATGGTATTAGAAAGTATGTACTATTTTGTCGTACCATTTATTTTTTAAGGGTGATCTTTCGGCGACCCTTTTCATTACAGTTCGTGGGTCGGTTTTGAACGTGTTTAGCATCGCCCATCAGATCACTACACTCATCCCTGTCATTGATCGATAAAAACCACGTATGCTGGGACGTGTCTTGCGTGCAGGGCGCGCATGGGTATGGGAGGGAGGGAGGAAGGGGCTGGGGTTCGATCACAGATTAGATACCATCATCCTCAGCTTGTCTCATTACCGTGAGTGAATTGCTTGTTTACGAGGTACAGTTCGATCGAAACAACGTTCCAAACAAAACACTGTCAAATTACAGTCGAATAATAAACACATGCCTTGTGTGTGTGTCGTGTCGTGGAGTGCACAGTTAGTTGAAACTGTACCTTTGAGTTGTTATAATCACTCGGTGGGACAATTATTGGTCAATTAAGCCTGTGCGAATCCAAAATTCTCAAATTTTTAATAGAATCCGAATATTTGCTTGCTAACTCGAATCAAATAAAATAGTTTATCAAATAAAACAGTTTGAATTTGAATAATTTTTTATTAAATCCAAATAAAAAATTAGGCTAAATTATATATATATATATATTTTAATTTGAGTACAATTAAAAAATTAGCTCAATAAACCGTATTCAAATAATTACATTTTAAATATTCTGATATTTGAAGTTAATATTGCCAAATCAAATAGTTGATAAATTAGATAATAACTGATTTAAAAATAATACTAGATAAGACTTGGATAAGAAATAATTAATTTAATGGATGATTTATTTACAAATCGGTATAAATTATAGAATTATATATTTCAAGTAATATTGATTTATTTCCTTAAATCATTTTAACTTCCATTATATTTTATTTATTACTAGTTATTATGGAATATCTTTATATAACTATTTATTATTAACTAACAAATTGTATTGGATTACAGAGGCGATTTTTCGCAATTGACTTGGTTACGTATTTGTATCGAGTGTTGGTGACCAAATAGTTTTGACCAAGATGGAGTACAAAAACGATTTTGAGAGGTTGTTCTTAAAAAAAATGGCGGTTGGAGGGAGTAGATCTAACAACTTTTAGGATAATGTATGTAATCCTACAACATGTACTGCAAATCGACGGAAAATGAGCTTTTTAATTTTATTATTAGTTAGATTTGTGCTTATTTTGACTAGTTATAATATTTACACAACAGGTTAAGCTAAACATATCTTTCATAAAATCAACCTTAAGAAAACATGAGGTGCGTATGTAATATTAAATAAGCCTAGATCTTATAGTATTCTATTTTATCCATAACTAAACAGTTTTTAAGTGCCTACTTACTGTCATGTATTTCTAGCTTGTAATTGCTGTCAATTTTAATTGAAAAAAACTTAAAATCCATTGACTACCAAGTTATACTCATTTAAATCTGACATAAGAAGTGATGCTGTTCTGAAATTGGCGCACCAATTCTAGGGTCATTGGTCGTAACCATACTCTTTAGTCTGGTCAAGGAAATCGTTAACAAACCAAGCTCTGGTATCGTCTTGGTCATCAACATTTCGTTAACATCAATGCCAGGTAAACCGCGAAAACTTGCATTATGTTAGAACTATTTTATGTATATTTTTTCAACCTTTTCATCTAATTACTCTTGTTTTTAAAATTCACTTTATGTCATCAATTTTAATTTGTTCCATATCACTTTAACGTATTTATTTATTTATTTTACTTGTCGAAATTTTTCTAATTCATTCCAATTTATATATTTAAATAAGTTATACCGTTTGTGAATTGAACATCCTTTGAATTCATTATTTCTTATTCAAGTAGTATATAATATTAAAATACGCTTTTTACTTAAATTCTATATATTATATAATATTTTCAAAAATGTTAATTTAAAATATTATATTATTAAAATATTTACTATTATACTCAAATTTAGAATTAAATTCCTCTGATTCCAATTCCGGGATCAAATTGTATTTGTAATTTCGAATCCGATACGAATCTTTCCAATATTAAGATTCGGAATTTCGACTCGAATACGAATCCTAATAAGATTCAAATTCGGATCCGAAATCTTGAAGCTTTTAATTTAGGCTTATTGGTAATATAATATCAATAAACAAACTTTACCTTGAGAGGTATTTAGTGCAGAACCTATATAATATGATTCGTCAAATCGTTGACCGAGGGTGGAGGGTCAGGGGTATAGGAGACAATATCACAAGTACCGTTTTAACAATCTCTGATTACCCAGGCAACACTTCACGTCACGACACCGTTAGATGTATGTAGGTAGGAATTTTACATGAAAATCACAAACCTTTTAATGTTCTGATGAGTGCAAGTGGTAGTTAGAGCGGCCCGGATAAACATTCGTGATGGTGGTAATGACTAACGATCAGGGGTAAGAGAGGGAGGGATTGCAATTCTATTCGTAGGACAATCATCGTTAGGTCTAGATGATGGCACAGAATGCGCCGGATATTCGTCTTGGAAATTAACTGGGTCTAAATCTTGACTCACACATTCACCGTTAATAGAGAGTAGAACCTGCTCTAGTGGTGCGGCAATTCACTCGCTCTTTGTTGCAACGTAAACATATATTTTAGATAATTAGAACAATGAATTTTTCAAATTATTATTTTGTGTCTTGGCACAATCCAATACATCGATACACGCGCTTTCCATTAACGGAATATTTAAAATCGCTCCATAAAAGTCAACGAAACTGTTTGCTTGTTTCTAGTTCTACAGCGCATGCGCAATGATTTGAGATGTTTGGTTTGGAGATTTGATTGGTTTTCCCGTGTCAAAGATCTCGTGCAGAACGGGAGAAAAGTAGATGAGTTGAACTTTAGCAGAACAGCTCGCGCAGATGAGGAGGAAATTTTGTGATTGGCTTAAAGCTCGTCTCTTGATTACTTTTCTGCGCTGGTTCTTCGGCGAATGTGTAAATCTACAGTAAGTCTTGGCGCAGTATGAAAACATGGTAACTCCTAGATTGGTAATATTATGAGCGAAGCACCCTGAGAAATGTGTGGAGGGCGGTAACTAACCTCCAGATAAACTAATAATACACACGGCGATACATAATGACGGTTAATTATGTCCCTAATCGGGTAGGGATTAGGAAGGTGTCGTTTAGAAGAAATTTACCCGCACTCAGGTGGATATATATAGAAAGAGAGGGAAACATTTTATGACTAAAACACCCCTGGTACACTCTCACTCATAAGTCTACTTCTACTGAGAGTGATGAGAGGGATGCTTATAGCCTAGGAATATGGTATTGAAAGAAATGTATCGAAAACAGTACTTGGTTTCTGTATAGAAAAAATAAGCAGAAAGTCTTATCCGAAAATAATGTTTATTGTTTACGTAGTGTAGTGTATTTTTATGTACGAAAATATTTATGATTTTTTTTCTTCCGTAGTCTTTGGATATTTGTACTTATTTAGTAACAATATATAACACTTTTGAATAGTGATTGAATTTTTACTATAACTTATATAAAACCAATAAAAATAATCAAGCTTTCAAAGAGTGAGTTTAAAAATATTACTTAACAAAGGTAAATACTCTATAATCCCGATTATCCGAGAATAACAGGACCGAGGGGGCCTCGGATAGCAAAAAAAAAAAAACTTGAATAATACGAAACTCTAGATAAAAACTTTTTTAAATTCATATACACTCATAATCAGAAAGAATTATACAGTACTAAATTTGAACGCATTAAACTGACACATTTTTTTAATAAAACGCGACAGATAAATAAGCTGCAGCCGTGACGCTCATTAGCAGGCAACTGACTCGACTAAGTCGAGCATCGGACAATAATACTACCACAGTACTGTACGTGGAAACGATGAATCACCCGAGGATTCACCCTCCCACTCATATTAGACAGATTAACCGGTTTAATGCGGATCGTTTCTTAGACAATTCTCACGAAACATAAATTATGCTAACACCTCGGATAATACGCGTCTCCGGATAGTACAAAACCTCCAAAAATACGGAACTTAGGATGATAAGTAACATCTAATAATACGGAGCCTCAGATAGTATGAAACCTCGAATAGTACACTACACTAATACTTTACTACACTTTACTAATAAGAAACCTCGGATAGTATGGAACATTAGATAGCACGGAACATAGGATAATACAGAACATAGGATTGTATGTAACCTGGGATAGTATGAAACATTAGTTAGTATGGAACCTTGGATAATAAGCAATCTCGGTTAAAATGGAACATAGGATAGTATGGAATATCGGATAATACGGAGCCTCAGATAGTACGGAACCTCGAATAGTGCATAGCCTGCACTTTACTAATAAAAAATCTCGGATACTATGAAACCTCGGATAGTAATGAACCTTAGATAGCATGGAACATCGGATTGTATGTAACCTGTGGTAGTATGGGACATTAGATAGTGCGTAACCTTGAATAATATGAAATTTTGGATAATCGGGACTATACTGTACACAAATTATAATTGTTTCTTTCAATACCGATCCGATACCGAGGTGTAAGTACTTTAATGAGTAAAAATACAGAGTAAATCAGAGAATACAGAGATACAGAAATACAGAGAGAATCGAGTAAAACATTATTGCTATCGAAAGGAAAATATTTACTATATTAATTAGTAAGGCATCAATATTTTCCCCACATCCTTATTTTAGCACACAGTCTAAATGCCAAGCTCATTTACTCTGTTTTGACGGTGACGTGAAGATCGTGGTTTGAATCCCGGCCAGGTTAACGGAGGGTGTTTCCTCCCCCATCTCCCGCCGCTAAACGGTTAAATGGGTCAAGAGATTCTTAATGTTTTTCTGCACTCGATACAATAACTCAATCACGTGAACAGGTCAACGATAAAACTTCTCTAAACGTTCATCCGTGACGTCATTTTCAACCCATCCCTCACAAAAATGGGTCGTGTTCGTCTTTATTTATGATGACGATATTGCTGAAGGGCCGTCGGAAAAAATAATAACATTGCTATTTGGGAGAGCTTATCTTAAATAGATGTTTACATATTTCGCTATATTATCTCAATTCTTTAAAATTATACGATTTGGCTTTTTCGGGGGAAAAAACACACAAGGGCGAAACAGGGAGTTTCTCCTGTTGGTTAGGAAATTGTTTAGCACACGTGTGGCTGGGGTTCTATACCTACCGACTGCACCGAGGGTAAAAGTGTGACACGCACAGATAGTCGGAAGCGTGTGTAAAGAACAACCAAGGGATTACAAGAAAAAACATAGTTTTATTTTAATTAAGTAAAATATAAAGGTAATGAAGATACATCATATATTTTAAAAATGGCATAGAGAGCCAATTTGTAGTCTGGCAATAAACATCAATTCAATCAATTGCCGTTGAATCCTATACCTAAGTAACAATGGATAATTTGATTTTATAATTTACTTTGAAGTGAATAAATATGGTTCATAAATCGCCGTTAGAATATATACAACCTAACATGATAACCTAATTCGAATTAAATAAATAGACAATAATTTACGCTATTAAAGCGTGCATACTTTATTTCAATAACCTCCCTGAAACTCGTAAAAATATCGATCGAAAGCTGATCTAAGTGGAGATGAGAGCGCGATGAGAGCGCGCTACAAGTACACAAACAGTACTAACGTAAATCATGAATTTCCCTTAAAAACAAATATAATTGACCCGCGGTTTATCCGCGTCAAACCCCACCAGAAAACCCATCTATGAAATATGGTTATAATAAAGAAAGCCCAAACAATAATTTTGAAAGGTATTCCTCCCCATCATTTATATCCGAACAGAAATTTTGAGTAAGGTTTCCTAGCCCTAGTTTATATCGGCGCCCTCACCTTTATGCAAGCCAGTGGTATAGTGAGTGTCGAGGTAAACAATACAAGCTATTATATAGTAGATACAACCTACACTTGTTCTCAGAGGAGGGGGAAAGTAGGGTGGAAACAAATAACAAAAGGAAGGGAGAAGACTAGCGCTCTCGAAGCTTAGCGGTCAGTCCAGTAACTACTCGAAGTTTGCAAAACATCCCAGATGGCGGAACCGGAAACGATATCGGTCAAGTTAAGTCCTTGTTTGTTGTGGGCCGGGCTTCGAAGACGCTGACCAGCGTCTCGTTTCAGTCGAAATTGTTCAAGCCACGGGAGAGGATGTCTTAGTGTGTGTTAGTGCTCCATCAGACGGAGAGAAGCCAGGCCAGTGGTGGTGAGTGTTGTAATTC
>CABEEJ010000001.1:117728-132962 GCA_901482245.1 Timema douglasi | reverse complement strand
AAGCTGTATCTTACGAACGTCTGAACTACAAACTTTATTTAATGAACATCTTAACTACAAGCTGTAGCTCACGAAGAAATGAACTACAAGCTATAGTTCAGGGAGAAATGACTGGACTACAAACTGTAGGTTGGTCGCGAACTTGTGAACGTCTGAATTAGAAGCTGTAGTTCTCTATCGGCTGAATTATTTATTACAAGCTGTAGTTCTTGACTGAACGAACTAATAAACGGCTCATTCTAATAAAGTGAATCACTTTAAACTCATCTCAAGAGTGAACAGTTCCACACATCTGTACTATAGGCTTACGTCACTCACCTCCTCGTGGCCTCATTTACCGCCCGTGTACACACACCGTCCTTTATTCCACCACGGGACTTCCCCTCGTCACTCCGTTAATTGCGACTTCCGCCGCTCGGCGCTGTGACCAGGACAGTGATAGATGGCGAGGCCCTCGACTATATGACTTCCTATGGCCCGGCTTCGAGCTTCCAGCAGGTGAGAGGTTCAGGGCATATTTATACTGCATTGTTTTCATTAAAGTGAATGTAAAATTTTCATGAACATAATCCGCGGAAAGTTTTCAATCTCATTTAATCATATTGGTTCACATGATTCACATTTTGTTATAGGCGTGGTCCGATATATTAATGATTACGCTTGTTTGTTGAGCATCTGTAAAAAAATAAATTATACGGTGCACCACACAGACAGTTACTTAAAACTAGTAAGATATATGAAACGAAATAATATACATTTTTGCAGAAACATAATGGAAAAACGAGCATCACATTTCATCATGCATGGATGAAATAATTTACACTTTTACAGAGATATGTTGAGAAAAAGAGTAACATCTCTATTAGCCACCTCGGTGGCGTAGTTGGCTAACGCGCTTATCGTGTTGAGCTCGACTACTGAGGATGGGGAGATCGAGGTTCTAATCTCGGTCGGGTGAACTAGGGGTGGTTTTTCCTAAATGATTTTCCACTCTCCCTCCACGCAAATGCGGGTTCACTTCCTCTAATTCAACCTTCCCAATTCCTAATCCGTTAGAGTAATTAGTATTTAAAAAAAGCGTATATCCCGAACGGGTAGTAAGACGCGGTGCTAAATATTAACATATCTATTCACCAAATGTCATAAAAATCAACTTCCCATTTCCCAAATCTCAATTTAAAAAAAAATATATATTTTTGCCAATATTTGAGACACAATTGGTTTTATAAAAATATATTTAGGATAAAATTGTTTTATTTCAACATTACTACAACTTTTCAATGATAAGCTCATTCGTATCTTGTGGAGATATCAACAAAATAGGAGATATCCGCTTATGTAAATTACCCTCTACGTCATTTTCCCGGTAAAATGATATGCGCTATTTTTTGTTGTTGTGCTATACAGCTCCTAGATACGAATTTTAATCAAGATTAAAATCACTTTTTTCACCCTTAAATAAATTCCCCTTATTTTTTGGGTTTGATATGTAATTCCAAAAACTCCTCAGGGTAACCCTATGAAAATTCTATATATCAAGTTCGAGCTCGATAAATAAAATGGTTTCGGCTTTAGGCTGAGATACAGACTATGGAATCGAAAAAAAAAATCTTTTCGGGTTCAGTGTGTCGTCATATCCATCAAAATCTAAAATTAGATTTATTTGTCAATCCCAATACTTTATCTGAGGGGTCACAAGAAATTTATAAAAAAAATACAATTACTATAGTGCATTGAATAATTAGTTAAAAGTTATTTTATTTATACTTTTATCTTCTTATAACTGACCATCATAAATTATAACAAAAATAAATGTTTAGTTTTATAACTTAGATTAGAAGTTCTCGTTTGTAAATCATTTTTAAATTCCTTTCAGACCACGCTACCACAAAATAAATGGTACGGTGCACCGCACAAATTTTCTCCCGCTTCTATCTTAAAATAGACATTTAATACAAACTAATAAGATTTGTGAAACTAAATAAAAGGTATATATATTGTTGTAGAAACATTTCACCAAAGAGCATTAATACATTAGTACAGTAGCCCCATGGCTTCTTTGGTGCTGACTGACAGCTTTAAAAAGTTACCAGACCACATTACGTATCCCTACGCCGGACCAGATGATCTGCAAAAACATGTGTTTAGCAGCTGTCACTTCCGACAGTCAAAATTTAGGTATATACCTAAATTTTGACTGTCAGAAGTCAGCTGTGAGCTGTCAGTCAGCACCAAAGAAGCTGTGGGGATACTGTATACACAATTACGTACTTAATCTATGGCATTAGGAACTAGTAACACTGTTACAGAAAAATTGAGGAAATATCTTTGTTCACCAATGAGCATAAGAACCGAATTCATTTTCAAAGGGCTGTATTAAAAAGTATATATATTTTTATTATAGTTCAGAAACTATTGGTTTAAAAAAAAAATATTTCAAATATAATATTTTTATTTTTAATAGTACTACAACTTTATCATTATAAGTACTTATATCATATCTTAAATAGTGGCGGATAAATGATGAAATGGAAAAATTTCCTTCAAGTACAGTACCCTCAAAGTCATTTTTATGAGAAAATGAAACTCGCCATCTTGTTTATAGCAATATAAATCATGTCTAGATATAAATGCTAATCAAAATGGTTAGAGATGATTTTGAGTAAATCGATTTTTTTCTCTTTTTGCCTTTCAGTGAACTACCCTTGATGTTAGGGTTAAATATATAATTTCAAAAACCCCTCGGGGGTTCCTTATGAAAACCCTTGATACCAAATTTAAGCCCAATCGGTAAAATTGTTTCGGCTCTGGCCCGAGGTACAGACAGACAAGTTTCAGAGGATCATGAAACGTCGACATTTATCAAAATCTTGAGCTAGATTTTTTTTTACGATCACAATACTTTCTCTCCGAGATGTTGAGAGAAAGTAAAAAATAATATCCTAATGGTTATTTTTATAATTTAATATTTCAATAATAAAAAAAGTTTAAAATAAAAAAATAATTAGCTATGAAATTTTGGCTGTCAAAAAGTGAAAACTGCCAAACTTATGAAGGGAACGAGGGGAAATGAAGAAAATATAATATTAACTCAAACTGAATTAGTGATTCCATCTGTTAGAAACCTTTCTAAACCACTTTAGATCACAGGTTCTTAAACTGTGAGTTAAGACCCCTTCAGGGGTCGCTAAAAGTGCTATGGGGGTCGCAGCAACCATTTACAAACGTGAATAAACTAATATTTATTTTCTGAACTTTTGAAATTATAATAAACTACAGCCTTTTATTCTAAATATATTAAGTTTAATGCAGAAATAAACGTCTTCCGACAAGATTACAGCTGATTACAGCAACACAATTTTAACTATCATTCGTATAATTTACCAAGTTAAACTAATGGCTTTCAGAGGTTGAAAAGAGTACTTGTTAAAATTGGATTTATTTTGTAAAACCAATTACAAAAATAACTATTTGTGTTATGAAAAAAGGTAGCAAATAAAAAAAAAGTTTAAGAACCTGTGCTTTAGATTAAGGTTAAAAGAGGTTTCCGTCATATTTAAATTAATTTAAATATATATATTTGCTAGGGTCTTCATGGGGTTTGATATATAAAATGTGTGGTCCTGGCAAATATGTTTAATGTGACTTTCCCCTTTATTCCCCTGTACCCTTCATATGGTTTGTCCTGTATATTCATGAAAGAAGATCTGGTAGCTTTTCCTAGCTGCCAAGTAGGGTTATTCGTAAGGAAACTAAAGTTTAAGTTACTCATCCAAGTACTGCTCACGCGGGATGTTACCATGTGTATGTCTGTATGCGGACCGCTGACTAGGGATGTGAAAAAATATCGATACTTTACTAATATCGATATTATCCTTTCGATAGTAGTAATTTTTTATTCGATACTTTTGCTGATATTAGTACTCACACACCGGTATTGGATTGGTATCTAAAGAAACGACTTTTTTTTTTTAATTTTCACTCATTTTGGGATTAAATGTTTACTATGGTGGACTTTGGATGAAGAACAACTGACACTATTTCTCAATTCTCACCCATTTTCTTCGAGGCAAGCAAGAAGCAACTCTAGCATTCAAACCCACCTCGGTGGCGTAGTTAGCTAACGCGATAGTCGTGTTGAGCTCGACTGCTGAGTATGGTGAGATCAAGGTTCGAATCTCGGTCGGGTGAACTGGGGGTGGAGGTTTTTTTTTTCTAAATGGTTTTACACTCTCCCTCCACGCAAATGCGGGTTCACTTCCTCTAACTCAATCTTACCAATTCCTAATCCATTAGCGTAATTAGTACTTAAAGCGTATAATCCGAACGGGTAGTAAGACGCTGTGCTAAATAATAATAATAATAATCATCTAGCATTCAATCTCTTTGAGCGCATTGTAATTCATAGCTGTTCTTTCATCTTTGTTTATCAATACACCCTGATGGCTGACCGGGCGACATGTGATGGGGTGAATGGCGGGCGACCAGTCTATTACGTCTTCCTTTATCATTGAGCACGGTCATCACAAATTAAACAAAATAAACTTTTGTAGAGCACAATGAACTCTATCAACTCAAGGGTGCCCCAAGCAGACGAAACAGAAAAGTTTATGTGAGTTTCGATATCGATACTTTTCTTTCCGACTCGACCCGGCCTCAAGGTCGCTGCAAGTGTTCTTTCCCGCCGCTGTACTCGGGACCATAACTCACTGCCCTATTATCTAGGAAGCGATAAAACTCCGTGGAAATAAATTGCCTCCTTCAGGGATCGATCCGGGCTGGTGCGAAAACTGTCTGGTTGCGGCCGACAGAATGAGAGGAGGGGGTGGATCACGAGAGAGAGAGAGAGAGAAAAAAAAGCTGTTCGTTACTGAAAGCGGTGGTTGGGTCTGTTAAAGAGAGTTTGACTTTTCGAGTCGAGAGGAAGTCGTTTAGTTGCACATTTTTTGATTAGTGAGTATTTTCACAGTCGCCGCTGAAGTCACGCAAATTAAGGCGTTGCCGTGGGAGCAACCCTTTCTTTTCAGACCAACTACAAATGCTAGTGTAATCAATAAAAAGAAAGCACAATAAATTATATTATAGGTAGCAAACTCAAAATGCCTACAGTGGCCAGGTATAACCAACCAATTTTCTTACAAATATACATATTGGACATTTTAGAAAAGATACTAGACCTACTTTCACTTCCTAATACGTCAAGTCATGGGATTTGCAACTGTCATTTTCGATAGATAATAGCAATACATATAAAAACAATAATAATAATAATAATAATAGAGTAGAAGTTATAAATTTTGAACACCAAGATTCTTTTGGTGCTTCAAATATCAATTTGTAAAAAAATAAATATATAAGTAAATGAGTAAAGCGGGTCAGGTGTTATGAAATTCAACCAACAAATCAATTTAAATTTCTTTGTCTTCATTGAACTACGGTGCAAACACATAATATTACACTCCGATTTTGATAGGAAAAGAAACTCTTTTGACTGTTGAAAAATGTTTTAATTTGTTTTCATATATTTATGTGTCAAGCTATGTAATCTTCAGTTGTCACTTTTGATGGGTACGCCTCGGTGACGTAGATGGCTAACGCGCATGTCGTGATGAGCTCGACCGCTGAGGCCGGGGAGATCGAGGTTCGAATCTCGGTCGGGTGAACTGGCGGTGTTTTTTCCTTTATGATTTTCCACTCTCCCTCCACGCAAATGCGGGTTCACTTCCTCTAATTCATTCTTCCCAATTCCTAATCCATTAGTTTAATTATTACTTAAAGCGTATAACCCGAACGGGTAGTAAGACGCGGTGCTAAATATTATTATTATATTCTGATGGGTATCATCAACATCTTTAAAATAACTCCCATAATATAGTAAAATGTTTTCAATGTTGGCTGCAAAAAATATATATTTTGTTTTAGTTTATAAACGGTTATTCCTACCATAATCCCACTATATGTACATGTAGGAAATTGTAAATTACATTTTCAATTTTAAAAAAAGTAAAGGAGTAAAATATTTTAATGAAGATTTTTCCGAAAAGATAAGGAAATATTTCTTGGTTAATTTTTCAAAATGGTAAATTTTCAGCCTCTCATTTCTAAATTGGAAAGTCGGAAAACATGGAATGTTCTCGACCATCCACCAGCGGGTCAATCTAATTACTCTACGTTGTAGACGGATCTTCAGTTTTACTACGAGAGTGGATATCAGCAGGTCATCGCGCGTGCGCATCGGCTTTCAAGACACCTTCGCGCCTTTTAGTTCAACTGTTCAATTATCTTTTATATAAAAAGGAGGAAGTACAGAGCTCCCCACAACTGCCTGCATCCGTCAGGGTTGTGCCAACTCTAGCTTGAAAATGGGCCTTAACGTGACAAACTAACACTTGGAATTTAAAAAAAAATACCATTGAGCAGCAGGGCACGGACCTTTATTACCTAAAAATGATCAAAAACATGACCTAAGAATTCTAAAAAAATTACTTTATATAGCACCACGTTTTACTACCCGTTCGGTTTGTAACAGTAGTGGTGATTGTGAGATGAAAATGGAGGACCTACAGTTTAACGTGGAATCCGAACCACGGTGGAGGCCCGGCATTCCCCACATTCACAACATTCACAAGTTGTGGTTAATACACTTATTGACAGAGGTGAAGGAAGGGTTTGGTAATCAGATAAGTCTGTGCCGGGACCGAGGATTGAACCCCGGACTCCCAGCACAGAAGTCTGACATTTTACCCCTAGACCACCAGGTCACCGAATTCGCTTAAAAATGCAATCAAAAACTCGTAATGAATGCACACGATTAAATCAAACAAGCACTTTAAAGGAAAACTAAAAAATATCCAAGCAACGAAAAGTCTTTATCAACTAAATTCTTGCAGTCTGCTAAATATAACACTGATTTACAAATATAGCCGCTTCAGAAGTAATAGTTACCCCCTCTCAACGCAACCCTCTCCAGCTTAGATACAGTGTATCTCAAGGAATGTGTATTTTACAATCGAACACTCAAAGAGGATACAAAGTTCATTGTCTACTATCTTCTCATCCAGACAACTTTGTATGGAGGAAAAAAAAAGTATTGATGGACTTATAAAATATCGATTGTGTTTGAAACATACTTACTCAAAATAAATGGCAAAACCGTATTCAAAAATACCTAAAAATGACACAAGATGCCTAAAAATTACCCAGAAAGAACTCAAACCAAGTAAATATGACCTAAAGATCCAAACTGACAAAAGTAACATATAAATAAACGTTTCTACAACTAGAAGATCTTGAAGAAAGTTGATTACTTGACGAATTTGAAGTTATGTATTAATGAAGCGAGTTGCATCTTAACTTGACGCCTCTAAGCATTTTCACACATCTAAGAAGCTAATGTACTAAGTAGAAGGAATAAAATGAGCAGTTCACCGTACTAGCTCTCTTGATTACCTACTGATAACACTTCCCCCCTTTATTCTTCTAGATAGATGCATGCTTCCACGGACTTCTTTAATCTATACCCTGATTTTGGTTGGAAGAACAGTAGAGAAAATTCAAACATGTTTATTTCCAGCCAACATTGATAAAATTTCTCTATATTATTTGTGTTATTTTATAGTAATTGATAATATCTATCAAAAATGATAGCTACAGATCACATGACTTGATGTATGGATATATTAAAATCGTTCTAGTAACTTTAGTAACTAACTTCTGCTGTTCTTCCTACCAAAATCATACTATACATCCTGGTGGGAAGATTACTTAAGGCCATTTTCGTGACTAAACTGAATAGCTCGAGTTGTAGACAATTTAAAAACAAATTAGTTTGCAAAAAAAAACAACTTCAAGATCAAAAAAATAATATTTTGACAAAGTATGATTATTTTCAGAATGATTTAAGAATTTATAGATTTTGTTTCAATGTTATATCTTTAAATTTCACCGAATAGATCGTAAACACATTAACATGGGGAATCCTATCTTGACTCGCCGTGACGTCATAGGTTAGGTGTGTAGAGCAGAACCTGGATATTTGATTTCTCAAATGGAAACGGAATTAGGTAGAAAATAACTCACACAGCTTTAACAAATTCTGCATACCTTGGCGGTTTTTATTTTTCTTATCGCCGCGTCTTATTACCTGTTCAGATTATACGCGTGTATTATAACTATTCTAATGGGGTGAAGATGATGAAGGAGAGTGGGAAACCATTTAGGAAAAACCACCCTCGGTAGACCCGGCCAGAACTCAAACTTTGATCTCCCCGTCATCAGCAGGCCAGTTTAACACGAGAGTGACGTCTTAGGTCGTGGCATCAGAATTATTTTTTTGCGGCCACTTCAAAAAGCATATCATATGTTTTTTAAATACTAGCGAGGAACACTCTAATTAGCTTCCAAAAGCATTACATCTAAAAAAATTATTGATGCTATACGAAATTTGAATAGTCTTTGAGGCTATTTGAAGTAGTGTTTGTTCTGAAAAATTTTTGAATTTTGGAATGCCTTAGAAGCTATTTTTAGTGGTCTTCCACCAGCAAATTTTTAGGACTGAATACCCTCAGAGGCCATGCACTAGGCTCCAACATTTTAAAATTTGAGTGGCGGCTGCATGGCGACTGCCCCACGTCCGCCACATCAGTAGTGTACATCTTCTGAAGAGTCCATGTTGACGACTGGGATCATCGGCACGTGATGTGCGGTTTGTTGATGGAAAAGACGCCATATCAATGGGCCTTGTGCTATATATTCAACACTTAAAAATCACACCACATGCGTGCCACACATAAGCCACACACGACACGCATGCCGCGCCGCAGCCACGCCAACTTAGTGGGCCTAAGGTGTCGCTGTTCTATAAGAACACTAATGAAGTTGGTACGAGAGACAGCCGTACGCCTTCCACGTTTCTTACTTACTCGTACTTATTTAAACACATCCGACAAAATGAAAAGCTTTCGTGCGATCTTAAGAGTTATCGTTTACCCAAATTATTAATGGTTTGAACGAAATATTTCCAAATTTTAAAGAAGCGGTCACAGAAAATGAACTTCAACCTTTAGTCTTGGAACATATGATGTTACTTCAGAAAAAAAAAATCTATACTTTCCTAATTCTTATTTACGGTACAACGGTTATATAGGTTACATAATCCATTTGCTGCTGCCACGGTGCGTACACAAAACAAAACACCAGGCTGGAAAAAAATAAAATAAAGCAGCTTGCTAAGTTTACCAAGCGCTTAAAAATAAGTTTGCTGAACTTTGCCTCTGATAAAGGTACAGAAAATATGTATGAGTACATTTAAAAAATATAAAAATACGTTTAGTGTAATTACGTATATAGTCTGGATAGGTCGTAAGACACGGTGCTAAAAAAATGTTTAGCACCAGGGATATCAACGGCCTAGCGTTGAGTGTATGTGTATATATACTCAATAAACTTGGTATTAAGAGGTGAGTGTATGCGGTATAATAAGTTCTCGAGGGAATTCACTCATACTTGCGTGAAAAGAGGATGGGGAAACCATATAAAAAGTTGTATGGAGGATAAACTACCCCCGGTGCGCTTGGCCCAGATTTGAACCTCGACCTGCCCGACATCTGCAATTTAATTTATGGTGAGCCTGACACCTCAGACCGTGTAAAAACTGGTTAGGACGTTTCTAAGTAATTATTCGTTTCTTTCTATTAGGGAAGGGGTGGATCCCTAATGACCTTTTAACGTAGGCCTTCGATTTATTCTTTGTCACAGATTCTTACAAAGTGTTCAGGTTATACCCATGTATGATAAACACTCTAATGGAGTAGGGAGGAGGAAGGAAGCATTTTAAAAGTAATCTGCCTAATCTACTAGAATTTGCGTGGAAGGAGAGTGGGAAACTATTTATGAAAAACCACCCTCGGTAAAACTTATCGGGATTAGAACCCCAATATCCCTGTCATCAGCAAGCTAGTCTCACGAGAGTGACGCACTAGTCCATTCTGCCACTGAAGTGGCTAGTTAGTTAATTAAGTAGCCCATATCAGTAGGCACACTGTCTAATTTGCGGGTGAAGGAAAGGTCAGGATTATAATCTCGGCTGGATGTGCCTTAGCGTTTAAAAAATGTTTCCCACTTTACCTCTACACAAACGTGGGCACATTTCCTCTAAATTCCACCTTCCTCATCTTTACCCACCACGTTAAAATTAGGATAACCTGGATGGGTAGTAAGACGTGCTGCACGTAATAATAAAAGTAGGTTGTTTCGATTAAAATCCAACCGTCCCCATTTAACTGTTCGTTTCAGTTTTGACGCCGTTATGTGCAACCATTCACTGAACGTAGCGATATCTCCGCGCCATACTCCACCAATCTCTTCTCTCCACAGACACGGGGTGAACGCTCCCTCCCCCTTCGATCCTCCCGACATCGATTGAACCCCTCCTTGCCCCATCTAAACTTCTCTGCTTCCTTGCACCACCTGAGACTGGGCCACTGGGGCATAAATCCAAATAAACAAACAGATGGTTTGGAGGTAGAGGACCACGGTACTCCACATATGTCAGACATTTTTATGCGCGGCTGCCCGCAGTTTTAATCGAATGGATGGGTGGATTTGTTTTATTTATAAAAAGAAAAAAAATTGCCTTTGTTCTAGTATGGGATGGCCCCGCCAGAGCGCTGGGAATATGTGTGTGTATACTCTTATTTTAGACGTGATTTATGTTTCAAACCAATGGAGGGAGGTTTTTGGAATATGGCGAGATTGATTAGTTGGAAGCACAGCTCTTACAGATTAACGTTTTAACCATGGTACTATCTCTTCCTGTACTACAAACGTGACATTAATATTTACAACCTAATTTTCATAGGAAGAGCCTTCTGACAGCCAGATTAGTTTTCTTTTATCATTGCGTCATACTACTCGTTCGGGTTATACGCCCATGTACTAATTACGCCACGGTATTAGGGATTAAGACGAGTTAAATTCAGAGGTAGTGTACCTGCATTTACGTGAAGGGGAGAGTGGTAAACCATTTAGAAATATAATCCTCATTACACCCAACCAGGATTCAAACCTCGATCTCCTCGTCATCAGCAGTCTAGTCTATTGCGAGAGTGATGCCTTTGACAATTCGGCCACCGAAGTGGGTGCTAGATAATTTACTAGATCTACTATGATCTAATCATACGTCAAGTCATGCTATTTACAGCTGTGGCTTTTTATAGATGTTATCAATGCATAATATTCTAAATACTAGTACTATAGTGTTTATTTTAGCACCGCGTCTTACATCCTGTTAGTGTTATACGCATATGTACTAACTAAGCTAATGTGCTAGGGAGGAGGAAGGTTGGATTTAGAGGCAGTGTACTTGCATTTTCGCAGAGAGAAAGAGAGTTGAAGATCATTTAGTAAAAACCACTCTAAGTACACCCGACCGGGATTCGAACCCCAATTTCCCGGTCACTGGCAATCCAATCTAATTAAAAAAAGGGGTGCGTTAGTTAGACCAAGCGAACCCATATCCTGGTCCTCTGAAAGTTATTTTGATTCACAATTTATTGGAATTTTTTTTGTCTCTTGCTAAAACACTGGTCTCCGGGAGTAAAAAGTTATAATCACTCAATTAGACCCGCCAGTCCATGCTGTGACTCATCTTGGAGCCCCTCAATCATTTTATGACTCGTTCATTACGTCTTAAGTGTGTCCCTTATCAGATGTAATTGGTGGAAAGTGTCGAGTAGGATCCACTTATCTGCAGGATATACAAGTGATATCATCCAAAGGAAGTGTTCTTAATATGCATGCACATCGTTGGTCTTGTCTTAATTAAGAACCCATATCACCCCACGTGTCAAACCTAACCTATACCATCATTTTGATAGTAAGTCCGTTCTGGAAGACCCTTTATCCCACCAAAACACTGCTATACAGTAGGATTCCGTTACGAAATAAGGCCTTCCAAATAAGCTTCTTATCAAATTCAGGGTACAAGAGGTAGGTAGCACATCTGGGATCAAACATCGCATCGTGGTGTGGTTTTCTGTATTATACCTTTAAGAAAACCAGTGGTATTGAGACCAAAGATACCGTTTTATCTTATCGCATCATGAATGGGGTGTATTTTAAGGAAAATAACCAAAATGAATGACGATATAGAAAACACTAATGGAAAAATTACGTTCATAATGCTTGTGGTCAGGATTTGAATCCTAGCCTTCTGATGAAGTTGTAATACTAATTTTGACTTGTGAAAGTGGAGTGGGTTTATTCTATTATTATTATTATTATTATTATTATTATTATTATTATCATCGCGTACGCATATATTATATTTACTCTAATGGGGTAAAGTTGAGGGAAGCATTTTAGAGTTATAATAATAATAATATTTAGCACCGCGTCTTACTACCCGTTCGGGTTATATGCTTTAATTACTAATTACGCTAATGGATTAGGAATTGGGAATGTTCAATTATAGGAAGTGAACCCGCATTTGCGTGGAGGGTGGGTGGAAAACCATTTAGGAAAAACCACCCCCAGTTCACCCGACCGAGATTCGAACCTCGATCTCCCCGTCCTCGGAGGTCGAGCTCAACACGACAAGCGCGTTAGCCAACTACGCCACCGAGGCGGGTATTTTAGAGGTAATCTACCAGTATTTGCGTGGAAAGATAGTGAGAAAACGGTAGACACGACTGGGATTTGAACCCCGATCTCCCCGTTGTCAGCAGGTCAGTCTAAGACCGGATTCACACATGAAGCTACGCTACACTATGCTATGCTTTGCTGCTATATATATATGTTTTAAGATCGCTAGCCAAGTATTTAAACGAACACGTTCACACTTCATGTTATGCTATGCTAGGCGAGCGAAATCGCGGACTGGGTGATTTTTACATCTCACTCGTGCTACGTTTTGTGCTGCGCATGCGCACAAAGGACAGATCCACAAAAGGCCATGTTGTCTTGAAGACTTCAAATACTCTACTAAACCTTCCAGAGTATACCGTAGTACAGCTCACTGTGTGAAGCACACGAGAAAAAAATGTCACACAGCATAGCGTAGCTTAACTTTATGTGTGAATCTAGCATAACACGAGAGTGACGCCTTAGACCAGGGGTGGTAAATCCATGGTAAGCGTACTACTGGGGGGGCACGCCAACATGAAACAAATATACATTAAATAAAACGTTTTCCAAAGTCTTAAACCAATTTTGAAGTCAATAATACTTTGACAGCCATGTCATTTAATGTCATGTAACCAGCTTCATTGTCCGCATGGTCTAAGGCGCCACTCGTGTTAGCGTAGACTGCCGATGACAGAGAGATCAGGGTTTGAATCCCAGTCGGTTGTACTGAGGATGGTTTTTTTCAAAATTATTTTCCAATCTCCCTATACATAAATAAGGGTACACTTCCTCTAAATTCAACCTTCCCTATCCATAACTCATTAGTGTAATTAGTACATATGCGTATAACCTGAACAATCAGTGAGACGCGGTGCTAAAAAAAAAGTCATATCACAATTAACTTTGTGAAGTCAAGGGCTAGAAATCGTCTTGGTTCGTACTTAAGTGCCTGTTCTGTTTAAGACAACAAACAATAAACTGAACATAAATATCTTGGCTAGTAAAATAAAACACAGTTCAAACTAATATGGGAAATATTATGTAAGCTTTTTATTTTAAAATATACGATATGTCAATTTACTGTATTTTTGCACTGAAGATGTTGTTTCAATGTTTTTAGTTTTAGCTATTGAAATTAATATCGTATCAAGATACTCACTTTGACAATACACTACATTTTCCTTCTTTGAAATCTAGGCATTATTAAAATGTTTACAATTTGATTTGAGATAATCATAATATTCAACAAGTTTCGATTTTTGAATAGTCATTAAAAATATAAATAAGAGATTTCATACTAGAGTAGTTCTAGATTCGGCTAGTCCTTAAGTGGCACACTGGTTGGAAAAGTTTTGCCATCCTTGTATTAGACCATTCGGCTACTGATGCAGGTCTGAGTTTATTCCTTTATTTAGGTAGGGCGAAGGAAATATGTTCAAAACTAATTAGTCTAACATGAAATAAAAATTATAATAAAATATGTTTATACTCCTTCAAACCGTGGAATGCACGTGTCAAAAACAATCAATGTGGAAAGTTCTACGTAAGCCGCGTCACCAGTTGGTGCAGGGGTGGGTGATGCTACCCCGCAAAGCATTCGGGTTGTATGTTTTGACTATGAGCTACGGCGTATTTGTTCAATACGAAAATGTATCTGCATTTTGGTGTTTCATAATGTAGAGTGTCTTGACCTTGGAACAGGCGTTCTTTTGCTACGGTAATGAGTTGGGTCAGAGTACAAGGTAGTAATTAATTAAACCGCTCTCTGAAGGTAAAATATCGTGGATGGCTCGTGTTGGTAACAATAGACTCGACGTCCAGACAATGTTGAGAGGATTGTAATTACTCAACACCTTCTTCGCCTGCTCGATGGTGAAAACACAACAGACGAACAACAGCTCAGGTGATCATCAAAAAACATGACAGCTTATAAATTAAATTATATTCAGAAAATATTACCGCTTAGAAATTATATGATCTTCAGAAAACATGACAGCTTAGAAACTAGGTGATCTTCAGAAAACATGACAGCTTAGAAATGAGATGATCTTCAGAAAACATGACATTCTAGAAATTAGAGTATCTTCAGAAAACATGACATTCTAAAAATTAGAGTATCTTCAGAAAACATGAAAGCTAAGATGATATTTAGAAAACACAGATTAGATGATCTTTTATAAAACATGACGGCTTAGAAATTAGATATCTTCAGAAAGCATGACAGCCTAGAAATTATATGATCTTCAGAAAACATGACAGTCTAGAAATTATATTATCTTCAGAAAACATGACAGCTTAGAAATAAGATGATCTTCAGAAAACATGACAGCTTGAGCAGTCATTCTATGACAAGGTGCTGGGTTCCGCCAAACCTATCACCCAAGGGATTTGAAACTATGTAATAGACCCGGGACGATTCTACAAGCGTCCCAGAACCTTGCTCGGATAAGTGAGAAGCTGCTTACCAGTGGTTCATGTGAATCTCCGGGATAGTTCTACAAGCGTCCCAGAACCTTGCTCGGATAAGTGAGAAGCTGCTTACCAGTGGTTCATGTGAATCTCCGGGATAGTTCCACAAGCGTCCCAGAGCCTTGCTCGGATAAGTGAGAA
>CABEEJ010000001.1:100394-111538 GCA_901482245.1 Timema douglasi | reverse complement strand
ACTTCCTTCCCAGATCATTGTCAACGTGAACTTAATTACTTTATTTATATTGATGCTACTCACACCGGTGGTCACGTGGTCTATAAAACCAGGCTTGAAATAGACTGAGAGATCAAGGTTCGAATCTCGACTTGGTGAACTTGGGATGGTTTCCCACGTTTACTTCTTTTCCCATCTTATCTCCATGCTAATGTTAAATTATTTTCCATTCTCCCTCTACGCAACATGGGTTCATTTCCTTTAAATTAAGCCTTCCTAATCCCTAACCCATCAGTGTAAATTAGTGTATAGGCGTATAAACCGAATGGGTAGTAAGATGCGGTGCTAAACAAACTTTGATGCTAAACGTACTAATAAAATATATATTTTAAGGAAACGCGTCTTAATGACGGTTTGGGTTTCTGTGACTTACAATAACTAACTAAAAGGCACAAGATGAAGTTAAGATGAAATGCATCAGCATTAATCTTTGATAAAGAATGAAACCACATTGTGTATAGAAATAAATGTCACTTTGAGTTCACCCGGAGATGAATCGAATCCTGAAGTATCAGTGTCGACTCTTGCCGTTCCTACTAAACGACTGCTTTGTTCTGTTCCAGGGGGATGCTCACTCCTACGGAGTACAGGCTGCGACGGAATGCTCTGCTCTCCACGTGTTAGATGAACTCATTCGCGTGGATAGAGGAAGAGAAAACTAAAATAACAAATTCCATTCGGTAAAACCCACCCTCCAGTGCACCCTACCGAGATTTGGGACCCAACATTCTCGTCACCAGTGATCCAGTTTTATGCTAGCACCGACGCGTTAGTCTGCGTGACCACCGGCCTATGCATACAAATAGTTCCGTTAAATATTTGCTTAAACCGATTTCCTTGCATAGGGTAACATTCACAATGTTTATTTGTAATGGCTCATGTTTTCAAAAACTAGTTAAAAGTAACCTAATCAATAAAAAGTTATTTTTTTTGCAAAGTAGCTTTCGGTTATGTAGGTATGTAAATCCAATTTGACATTTTAGAGTTACTTTCAGTGGATCGTTGGGTGTATAATAGTGGTACGGGGGTGTGATCTTGCTTCCAGTATTGACATCTTATCGGCATTAATACTATAATTATATCATAGGTGACAGTTTTTAAAACATATGATTGAACGTATGGATACATAAAAGCGGTTCTTGTAACAGTTGTAACTGTCAGACAACAACAAAGACTATAGTTATTCTATTTTTTATAACTTACAATTAGTAATAATATATCCAGGCATGTAGGCAAGAAAGGGGGAGGGGGCACATAGGGTGATATATGAATCTGGATCCCTTCTAAAAGTCAACTTATTCCAAAATGAATTGAAATTAAAATGCACAGTTTAAGACATTTAATGAAAAAATGAAGATAATGCATTATTAAGTCGAACTGCTGTAAACTATACTACATTGAATTCACACAGACAAACATACTGATTCATACAGTCGCCCGAGGCATTGTGTGTCGGCTGCAGCCGTATATTTTAGTGGGTTGTGATTTTTACTAATCACACAACACAAACTTGTTCAGTTGAGAAGTCAACGATTCTGTACAACCTTGTTAAAAATATAACTGAATGTTATGATTTATCCCCTTTTCAACGCCATACAGAAATACGTGCCTGAATGTATTCCAAAGTGTAAAGTACGCAGTGGATGGGCGTGCTACGCGCTATTGTTCAGTGCTATCACTGATAACAGTTGAAAACGAGAGAAAATCACTTTTTTCTAATATCATACAGTCAATTTATATAAAGAGAATGCAATCTGGATTTCCTATTGTCAATCTATAAATGTAACACATCATGATTATATCGTTTCCACCAACTAGAGTGGATACAAGACTCGGACTCGTCGGAATCTCTGGACGGTGGATCCGCAATATTTAACATTACTAACTGAGAAGTCATGGGAAAAAGGGATCTTTTGTTTAGCACCGCGTCTTACTGCCTGTTTTAGCTAATATTCATATGTACCAATTACGCTAATTTAGGGATAATGAAGGTTGAGTTCAAAAGAAGTGTACCCGCAATTTCATGGAGGGAGAATGGAAAAATCTTTTGGAAAAACCACCCTCAGTACATCCGAACGGGCTTAGAACCCTGTTCTCTCTGTCCAGCTTAATACGAGAGTAACGCCTTAGACCATGTATCCACCGAAGCAGGTAAGGGGCTATGTTACCAGTCTGGAGTGTGGCTACAGGTGTGACAGCCATTTTTTTTTCAGTGGCACGTCACGTTGCATTTCCCTCCCCTAGGTATTAATCCCCTATATATTTTAGTTTCAATTTCCCTGTAGTTTATTTATTCTTTGATTGATAAACAGTTACCATTCTACATTTGGGTTTGAGTGACTGCCATGTCCCTTTTTCTTTCATCTACAATAAAAATTGTAAAATTTTTGAAAAAAAAATCAGTTTAAGGTGGGGATTTGGGGAACGCGAGAAAAGGCAATTATTTTTGTAGTTTTTATAGCAAAACTTTTTTTGCCAAAATAAATAAAATATTGCTTCATTATTCAGAGATTAATTTTCTTGGCGTTTCAACAGTTGTTGAATATCTGTCATAAACATTGCAGCATCAGACGACAAATCTTTTAAATGAATAGAAAAAGTTGTCATTAATTTCCGGGTCACCTTTGACAGATATTCAAGAACTTTTGAGGTCAATATGTGAAGAAAATTAAACTCTTTGTTTCTACTGCACAGAAAGATTTTATTTATTTTGGTCAAAAAAGTGTTTTTATATAGTAAAAAAAACTGCAAAAACATTGTCCTTTTCTCGCGTCCCCTACATCCTCAACCTAAAATGTTGTGTGTTTTGGTAACTAATTCTAAAAGGTGACACCATGCCACTAGAATTACGGTCGCTGCAATTTCACAATATTAAGCTGTATCGACAAGTTGTGAATTTTCTTAGAGGCTAAGACATAAATATCCAAGAATTAATAAGTTGTTACATTCTAACCAAAAGTGACATTACTTGGGTGTATTTATAGTATTCTAGATAGTTAGAATAAATAGGCCGCATAGTACGGTCCAGATTTTACCGGAGATTTGGACAAATTAATGGGCATATTAATGAACTATTTCGATTTAAGGTAGGGGGTGGGGTTACGTTATCAAGACAAAAAGTTGCATAAAGCTATTCGAATGGCTCTTAAAAGTATACAGTTAAATCGAAATGTTTAGTATAAGAAGAATGGGTAGCTAAATAATTGTTTGTACATCTGGGAAAAAATCAACACTTTCTGTATAGAAGCCGCGTGTATAAAGCTGCCAACGATATTTAGAATTTCGCTAGAAGGTTGTGATTGATGTTTGAAGATACGTAAAACGAACTAGTTTTAGCAAGAGAAAGAATGCTTTCTACTAGTGTCGAAACTGCTTCCTTCGAATAGAAGCTTATAATTAGCTCTTAGAATGATCAAAGAACAGTGCTATTTTTAGTACGGTATTTGTAGTTTTGTACCATTGCAGTTTTTATCTGCTATTGTTATTGTTGTGAAAATTAGGAAGTGTGTGTATTTTAGCTGTACCCAATATCAGCCATGTTGAAACGTAAAGTATTCAATCACCCATAAACTTCCTTGAACCTGTTTGTACCGTCGATTAAAAGTATTATTAGCTACAAAAACATTAATTCAACTTGTTATTTTAAATGTAATTACATACACGTAATCAGCCGCTATACAAATATAGTTTGTAATTGTAATACCTATAAAGTAAACCCAAACAAATCCAAAATTTTCAATTTTTATTTGAATTTAAATATTTGAACTCTTAATATATATTTTGAAACGATTATTATTATTATTATTTGAAAAAAAATCGAAAATGATCAGAGTCGAATAGATTATAGGGAAAATGTTTTAAATCTAACCCGGACCGGATGTAATATTAGGGTAAATGATATACTTTTTGAATCGAGTCAAATAAACCTGTGTTCAAAGAATGATTATTTAATTAATAATACGAAATTCTTCAGTTTTAGGGCCAAATCAATCATGTGAGTTGATACGATAAGATAAAATGTAAATAAGATCACATGATTTGCCTGGAATGCTGATTATATTTTAATAACGAATCAAAGTTAGTTTTTATAAAAAAAAGTTTGACATTTATAGATTCCAATTTAGAATCATATGGATTTGAAATTTATAATCGTTCAAATATTAAGATACGGAATTTTGAATAAAATACTAATATTAAATAAGAAAGATTAATATTTAAATTTTAAGGAATCACACATATTTAAATAAGAACAATTGCACGTAACTAAATTAATTAGATCAATATAATTGAATATAGTTCGCGAAACTGCCAATAGTTTTGTTCCTACCGAGGTGATTTTATAGTTGTTCCTTTTTATGGACTGCTTCCCTCAATCGTACGTTATGAAATTCATGTTATAGAAATATATATTTGTAAATATTTATAAACATGTAACTGGTATTATATGAAATTATTGTGCGTATGAACGTTATAAGCTATATATTTATTTCGGTAATACTATTTTTTCTAAAGAAAACTGAAGTTTAATATTTAAAAACTCAGTGTGACAGATGCATGGTCTATTCCCTCATTAATTTCTTTGTTTACTTCACCTACCAACATTGTTTAAATAATAAAATACAATTTTATAATCTGCAAAGGAATGGATCATATTGTTTGATTATGATTCATTTCTCCTTGGTTTTCCTAACGCAATATTGTATTTATTTGATTCAGAGAACCATGTTTAAACCGTAAATGTTGCCAACAAGTGTATTTTTGCTATCCTGGTAGGCTAACAATATGGAAAGCTTATTCAACTGGCTGTTATTTTGGTCCAAACAAACCATTTTGAATCTAATTATGACTAATGTTATAACGGGATTATGTCATTGACTTTTTTTTTTGTTTCTTATAAAATATCACTTTGATAAAACTTAAAAGATAGAATTGCAACAGATATTGAAGTTCTATATTTTGGGAAGGACATAGTATTTAAGATAATAATATGTACTAGATATTGTTTGTTAATGTAATAAAATATTAATTGTACTGCATTTTATTTATTCTTGGGGCAAAGGACATTTTTCGTAAATAAAGTCAGTAAGGGATGAATGCTATGTTGGATTAGCTGAATGACGAGGGAAAACGGGGAGCAATGTTATTATTATTATTATTATTATTAGCACCGTGTCTTACTACCCGTTCGGGTTATACGCACTTACGCTAATGTGTAATGGTAGGGTGATTGTGAGATGAAATGGAGGACCTACAGTTTAACGTGGAATCCGAACCACGGTGGAGGCCTGGCATTCCCCACATTCACAAGATGTCTTGTCAGAGGTGAAGGAAGGGTTTGGTAATCAGATAAATCTTTGCCTGGACCGAGGATTGAACCCCTGCCGCCAGCACAGAAGTCTGACACCTTACCCCTAGACCACCAGGTCACCCAGCAATGTTATTGAAAAATGGGTTATATATCAATTATTATTTCTTTGTCGCGTCTTACGACACATAATGGATATTCAGATTTATCTCCGCTAATGGGGTAAGAAGGAGGAAATTATAATATAGAGTAAATGTGCCGTCATTTGCGTAGAGGGATTGAGAGAGTCCATTCAGCTAAAAAAAAATCCCAGTAGATTTAGCAGGATTTGAACCCCGATCCTTCCGTTATTGGTAAACAAAACTCGATGAATATGGCATTTAGTCCACACGCTCATCGAAACGCTTTTTTTTAATACTTATTACGTCCAATACAAGGGCTATTAATAGTTTAATCCAAGTTGATGAAGTGTACCCAAACATTCCACATATTTGGTGCGCAAATAAACAACTTTTGGGAAGTGATCCATGTCGCAGAAAGAGAGTACTTTATAAGCAGTGGTGTGGCTAGGCATTTTGGCACTTGGAGCAAATGCAATCTCACCTACACACACAAAATCCAGAATTAAAATAAGCTTAATTATTATATTAAGTTTATTTTTATTAAATTTTAGTTTTCAATTATTATTATTATTATTATTATTGTTTTGCACTGCTCAAAAACGAGCTTTCCTAGCCACCATGGATATAAAGTTTTTTATTATATCACTGAAATCAAGACCGGAGGCTATTTTTTTAAACTTTCTATTGAAAGAATCACCTGATTTATAAATTTATGAAATATTGCTGATATTAGATACGAGTTTTAATTTGCTATAGGACCATTTACACGATGCTATTGACACTGGCGATGTAATTCATTTTAGAAGAGCTGTAACCAGTGTCCTGTACGCCTCCAATATCATCGAGGAAAATTAATGTACGTACAAGAGGAATCGCTTTAGAGAGGAGTATAATTAATTCTTCGACATTATGTTTAACTCTTTTGAGAAAATCGATTATGTCCCTGTAGTCATGCTACAACTCCGATCCTTTTAAAACTTGTGACTAAAGTTGGACTAGATTATTAAATTTAAGTTTAAGCTTTGTAATTTGCTCATGACTTTGAAGATCCAACTCATTTAACAAAACTTTAGTATTACAATGGAAACCAAAGAGTCTATATAATCTTTGTAACCGTGAATAACTGTCTGTTATTTCAGCATGTATCTTAGGCAACGACGGATTTCTGTTAGTGTGTTCAATTAGGCACAAGATTCATTTTCACAAGACATTCCCAATTTTTTTTTCTATTACACTCACACAGCTTCAGTAATCAAATACCGTTTCTCAAGATACTCTGTTTAGTTGTTGCGAAGTCGCTTCCTTTATGCGCTACGTCATTGCGCAGCCATACTTGTTCGTGTACAGCTGTTTCATCCCTGCGAAGCCGTCCAGTTCCGGTGCAGCTATTCTAATTCCTTGGACAGCCGTACTGGTTCGTGCGCAGAGCTGTTTCGTTCCTACGGGAGTCATCCCGTTACTTCGTAGCCGTCCTGGTATATGCGCAGTGGTCCTAGTTCCTGCGCAGCCGTTCTAATATATGCGCAGTGGTCCTAGTTCCAGCGCAGCTGTCCTGTTCCTGTAAAGCCGCCTCATTCCTCGCGGACTTTGGTTGCGCCGTTGTGTGAGCTTCACGTGGTTTGTCAGTGCCGACTTTGTTTGGTGTTCCTTATTTTTCTGGTTCTTTGTCAAACCGTTTCATACTATTTAGTATGACTCTCAGCTGATCCAGGTCACACTCGCACCATTCTGTTACGTTCAAACTTTTCTCCACTTAACCGTAATTATTGTAGTGTTTTAACTTGCTATGTTACTTAGGGTTAGATAACTAAACTGGAGAAATATATCAAGAACTCATTTAACTAGGAGTATTTATTACAAGTCGCACTGATTACATTCGTGGTGAAATTGGTCACCTACTGCCCGGGACAACTCCGTCCCTCAACCGACCTCTGAAATCCGAGGCGAGCTGTTCCTCTCCAGATATGATAAATATATTCTATTAGAACACACTCGAAGCTTGCTACCCCTCACTTACCAATTCTACACCAATCAAAGCCTCTGCTTTCCATCTATATCTCGGGGATTGGAGGGGAAAGGGGGGACTATCTGGTATTCGCCACAAAGTGAAATACTCCCTATCTTTAAAAAAATAAGCTATCAATAAAGTTGTGCCGCTAATGGGTCCCCCTCCCTTTCTTTTTAGTGAGCCGCACCCACATTCCTCTCCGACACTCTCACCTTACATATTTACAATGTAAATAGTTATTAAAGAGTTTAACCCATCAATCTTTAGAAATGGCCGTGTCATTTTTCAGTTATCAACTAGTTCCATCAAAGTTACCACCTGACTCGGCGCTAAATGAAAAGTTGTATAGTTAGCCTCAAGGAAATTCTGAACTCTAACAATTGAAGGGGAAACCTCTGACCAGAAGAAAAGCATGGATAAAAATGTGCTGTTGAACCCCTAGATTGAATACTAGACATTGTTGCTGTGTTGGCTTAGTGCGCCAATACCCTTACCACTGAGCTACCCATGGTACGTCCAGAGCTCAAGTTCATTCTTCACGCCCTAGGATCTCTTGTATTCACTATTTAGTTCTCTAACGGAATATATCGCTCTTAGAAAATCCCTAGAAGTTTTAACTCTCTTTATTTGCCACCCGGGACGACCATACCGCTCACCCCCCCGGCTACGCCCTCAACTGTACATTGGTACACGAGTCTCATATACCAGAATTCTCAAAATTATGTCAAATATCACATTCATAGATGTTGTATTTCTACAACGTTTCTATACCCACCTCAGTGGCGTTGTTAACTAACGCGCTAGTTTCGTGTTGAACTAGACTGCTGAGGACTGGGAGTTCGAGGTTCGAATATTACTCGGGTGAACTGGGGGGTGATTTTTACTAAATTGTTTTCCACTCTCTCTCTCTTCCCACGCAAATGTGGGTTCACTCCCTCTATATTCAAATATTATATCGCCAATTAATGGTAGATTAAAATGTTAAGTATTATTATTATTATTATTAGCACCGCGTCTTACTACCCGTTCGGGTTATACGCACTTACGCTAATGTGTAATGGTAGGATGTTGATTGTGAGATGAAATGGAGGACCTACAGTTTAACGTGGAATCCGAACCACGGTGGAGGCCTGGCATTCCCCACGTTCACAAGATATCTTGTCAGAGGTGAAGGAAGGGTTTGGTAATCAGATAAATGATATCAGATAAGGATGAGGAAGGAATCGCTTAAGAGGTAATATATACCCAAATTCTCGTGAAAGTAGAGTGGGAAACCATTTAGGAAAAAAATCACCCTAAAACTGGGACTCTCCCCATCATCAGCAGGCCCGTCTAACACGAGAATGACGTCAAAGACCGTTCGGTCATTGAATTTGGTGATTGAGCTAATAGATATTCCCACGCGGACCAGCTTGAATGAACTTTGTCAACTTATCAAAGTCCACGTCATACGGGAATATTTACAGTTAGGTTTATCGGTCTGGTGCTAAGTCTACTATGGTTCATTTTGTATTAGTAAGTAAAAAACTCGAATGCTTGTGAATATCATAGACTGATTTCATCAGGCGAAACAGCACGGCTTTATCAAACTTAAATAGTTTAGTCAAAATAAGTTGTAGGTGGGAGGTGACGTTACTCGCTTCCTCGTAGTGGCTCCTGGGAAACGTTTTAATAAACGGCTAAACGAGTAACACCTAATAATAGTAATATTATAATATAATACTAGTGTTTAATCAAAGTTTTATCAAATCAATAGTGTAACTATTTACAAACATCCATAAACCAAAATAACATGGTTTGCCCCCAATCCCAAGTCCTCCAAAATAATATTTCCTGATCCACCACTGATAAATGCTATTCTTATGAGAGAAAGTGACCCATCTGCTCAATGGGAAGAACCAATGGGGGATAAAGTGCTTGCCAACCTGAGTGAGCCAGAATTCTCATTTCAACCACTACTAACGCGTATAACCTGAACAGGTACTAAGACGGGGGGATAATAAAAATGTTACATTGTTGGCCACGAAAAAAATATGTATGTTTGTATTTCCTAAAAGGCCTTTCCTATGAAAATTGGACTGTATCTCCAGAGCCTACGTATTGAATCAGCTTCTTGTGGCGTGGGTTCGCGTTTCTTTTGTTTCAGCAACCAGACAGGAAGTTCTATATATCATTCAAGATCAGCTCTGCCAAGATTTTTAGTCACCGAAAAGGTATTGTAATTATTAAAATTGTTGTCGTCGAGACTATAATGGATCTTGACGCTATATCTACGCTACTCGCTTTGCTCGTTGGGGGCTACGCCCCAAAAATCCCAGTGGGTTTTCTTTGCAAGTGGATGTAAACTAATGTAATTCCAGAAAAGTTTTTTGATAGATCTTACCGTTCAGCCACAAGAGACTTCCAAAGCAAGGTCCGAACCGACTTTAAAGTTGCTCCGCCACTTTGAAGTTTTTTCGGGGATTAAAAATTTAAATTTTGAAATTTTTGAAATTTTGCCGTTGGTTACAGGCTAGAAACTACAAGTTTGTCAAATTTCAAGTTTCTAGCTCATCTGTAAGTGGGTAAACATTAATGCCAGTGAGTGAGTCAGCCATATGGCTTTATAGTAGTATAATAAAATGTTCACCATGAAAGGTATTTCCTTGACGTATTTCACTATGATCCTATCTTGTAGACTACACTATAGAGTAAAAATGAAAGTTATAAAAAAAAAAAAAAATCATGCTTGACCTACTGTTTTGCAACGCGTCGATATTATACGATCACGGGTACTCAACAAAAGAGAGATTTAGGAACTTTTTGAAGAGGAAACAAATGAGTATGGTGAACTTTTACTTCACAATTCATTTAGATGACTTTCCAGGGGAGAAATGACTTCATGTTTCTTCAAATTAAAAGGCCAGGTACTTTCGCTTTTGAAGCTGAAAATTGTAATGCCTGAGGAATGTGGTTTACTTAAGGATTCAGACTGGCTTTGTGATTTAGCTTTTTATTAGATAAGTGTTGAGTGAAAAGAAGGCTCGAGAATCATATTCGTATTGTATGGATATTGTGTAAAGTTCACTTTTTCTTTTAATTTCTAGTAAAGAAATATTTTTTGCATAACAATTAACTTTATTTTCTTCTATTATGGAGGCGTCTCTGTGGTCTAGTGGGCAAAATTCCTGGCTACATATTCAGAAGTCATGAGTTCAATCCCCGGTGCTTCCAAAATTTATCTGTGAATCAGTTGGTCCGGAACGGAGTCAAACTCGGGCTCATGAGGACAAATGAGGATCTACTTGGATAAATAAGTAGTAGCTCCGGTTTTTAAAACTGAGGTTAACGGCTGGAAGGTTCCTTTGTGCTGACCACATGACACCCTCTATATGCAAATGTTGGCATAATCATCGCCATCAGCGGTGGCCGCTCGGTTGGTATAGCTCGTGCGCAATCTTAAGCACTAAAGGCCTTAAGCCGTGGAGTTTTTCATCTGTTATGATGTGACTGACCATATAATATTAATAAAACCCATAGTTTACATGTATATGGGTTTTATTATTTTAGAAAATCCGGTAAACTAACCTTATTTTTACTTTCTCGCTATCTTACAAGTACAGAAAGAATTGTGACGGTCAAAAAAATTGAACTCAAGATTTTGATTAATTTTGACGTTTCATGACCCCCC
>CABEEJ010000001.1:84408-100315 GCA_901482245.1 Timema douglasi | reverse complement strand
ACGTTTCATGACCCCCCGAATTAAAAAAAAGTGGTTTTTGCATGTCTGTCTGTCTGTACCTCCAACTAGAGCCTAAACTATTTTATAGATTGGGCTAAAACTTTGTAGCTAGGGTTTTCATAGGGTTTCCCCGAGGGGTTTATCGAATTATATATCCAACCCTAAAATTAAGGGTAGTTTACTAAGAGGTGAAAAAAAATTAATTTGATCAAAATCGGCTCTTACGATTTTGATTAAATTTCATTTCCAAGCATTAATAAATATTACAAACAAAATGGTTACTTTAAATATTTCGTCAAAATGACTTTAAGTGTTCCTATCTGGTGCGTAAATTCTAATTTTTTTTTTATCATATCTTCGTTACTCTTTGAGATATGAAATTACTTATCATTGCAAATATGTAGGTCTATTTATAATAATTAAAAAAATATTTGTAACATATGTTTTGTAAAACAAAATTTTTTCAAGTAAAACGCAAATATATATATATATTTATGTTTTAACTTTTCGAACACTAAAGGTAAAGTAGGTATTGTAACAGTAAAATTAATCTAACCCGAGGTGTTGATGGATGTCGACGTTTCATGATCCCCTAACTCTAAAAATTGGTTTTTGTAATGCCGTTTATGTGTCTGTTTAACCCTAAAATTAAGAGTAGTTAACCAAATGATGAAAAGAAAAAATCGATTCTCTCAAAATCGGCTCTAACGATTTTGATTAAAATTCGTATCTAGCCGTTGATTAAATAAACAATAGAGTGACAAAGTCTGTGTGAAATTCCGTACCATTTATTTAGTTTATAATAATTTTTAGTAAAAAAAAAGTACTGAATATTATTTTACTAATCCGATATCAAGTATGTTACGTAGAAATGTATTTAGCGATCGGGGGAGGGAGGGAAATTGGTTACAGTGGCCCATTAAATGATTTCTGACTATCTACTGGGCCTAGTTTAGAAAAGGTTGGCCACCCTTGTTATATGCACTGAACTTTCGGCTAGAGATTAATTAAAATGTTGGTTATTGAAAAAAAATCTTTAAAAAAAATTCTAAACTATGCAAACAATAAATAATATCTTATTCAACTCCGACCAAAATCGAACTAATATCCTCTAGACTTATGGTCGACCACTTTAATTAGAGAGACAACCAACCCCGTGGTTTAGTGGTTAGTGTCCCGGGTTCGAATTCCGGCTGGTAGCTTGGGTATATTTCCCGAAAGGGGAATTACCCCAACGGTCACCAGGATTTGGTTAGTTATGCTTAAGTTTAGGTTTAATTGTTTCCACTCGTTTCACACCCTCACCACTCACTATCACCATCAGCCCATCTCATCGGGACATGGAAAGAGCCTTCAAGAAATTTATTATTATTATTATTAGCACCGCGTCTTACTACCCGTTCGGGTTATAAGCACTTACGCTAATGTGTAATGGTAGGGTGATTGTGAGATGAAATGGAGGACCTACAGTTTAACGTGTAATCCGAACCACGGTGGAGGCCTGGCATTCCACACATTCACAAGATGTCTTGTCAGAGGTGAAGGAAGGGTTTGGTACTTAGATAAATCTGTGCCGGGACCGAGGATTGAACCCCGGCCGCCAGCATAGAAGTCTGACACCTTACCCCTAGACCGCCAGGTCACCTTCCTCCAAGAAAAGAATGTACTATTAGTACGTTCGGGTGTCCCCTGGGCAACGGTACATTAGTACTGGCTAATCTTCCCACTACTGAGCTACTAATGATGGAAGGCCTTATTTCGTACAAGAATCCTACTGTGAAGTAATATACGCATCCATATGTACTAATTAATCACGCTAGTGGTTTTAAGGATTATGAAGGTTATATTACAGGAAGTGTAACCACATTTGCATAGAAGGATAGTAGAAAGCCATTTGGGATAAACCACCCTCATTACACCCGACTGAGACTCGAACCTCGATCTCCCCATCATCGGCAGTCTAGTCGTCTGCGAGAGCAGCGCGTTATACCACGCGGCAACCGAAGCGGGTGTTTGATTATATAAAAGGCCTTTCAGAACGGTAGGACTTTATGTTCTGAAAGGCCTTTTTCCCTATCAAAATACTTCTATAGAGTAGGATTCTGAAACGAAATAAGGTCTTACAGAACGTGCTTCCTACCAAAATCAGGGTCTAGTTTCAATCGAGCTGAGCGAGCACTCTTCTAGAGTGTCCCTTGGTGGGGAGAAAAGGGGGGCCCCCTCACCAGGGGAGAAGATAACAAGCGATCATGTCATCCTCTATTAGGCACGGGGCCAACTTTAGTTGTGGGCTTGCACTTCCATTCCACGGCTTGCAGTGAAACAAAAGAAGTGCGCGCTCCGTTTCCGGTCAACACAGCTCCTTGGTTAACTTCCGGTCAACACAGCTCCAGGTAACTACAGCTCCTTGGTTAACCAGGCTCCTAGTAGTTTTACCAGCTCTTTTGATGCCAGAATAACAAATAGACGGGATTGCTGGGCAAGGTCCAGGCTCGAATCTCGACCGTGTGGATTTATTACGCTTTATTTATTATTGTGGAACCCGCATCTGTGACCACTCGAAATATACTTCAGGCTCATTTAATCAGGTATACAGATTGAAGGGGAGGTCCACACTCAAATCTCGGTGCAAGTGTATCTAGCTAGACCTAAATTGTTTAAAATTCTTCTTCCATTTTAAATGCTGGTATATTTCCTCAATATTTTATCTTTATTGTCTCGATGCCATTACAGCAATTGAAATATGATGTGCGGCGGTGGAAAAAGGGGCAGAAGGGGGAAATTGTATTTTATTACAGGTTCAAATTATTTATAAGCTAACCATTTCATCCTTACCCCGTATATTAAGACATGTTAAATGTATACACTAAAACAATAATACAATTTTTTTTAACACAGACACAACTTGCAAATTAACTTTAACGGATTCCTTTTTTCTAGGCAATTTTACTAACTAATCTGTGCCTCCAAGACAAATAGTGAGTGATACATTTAATCTAGAAGTTGTTAACGACTTTTGTAAAGTGAGGTAGCCCACGTCAGTGGCCAAACGATCTAAGGCATCATACACTCTCGTGTTAGACTGACCTGCTAAAGATGGGGAGATCGAGGTTCAAATCCCAGTCGGGTCTGCTAAGGGTGGTTTTCCCTAAATAGTTTCCCACCCTACTGCCACACAAATGCGGGTAGGAATGCTTCCTTCCTCATCCCTATTGTAACCATCATATATGTGTATAGCCTAAACGGGTAATAAGACGCGGTGATAATATAGAAAAATCTAATTAGTAATGAGAAAGGACAGGTAGAAATAAATTCTCCAGCAATTACCTGAAAAAGGATAGGAAGTTTACAAACTAGTTACGTTCTTTTGAGTACTTAGGCCCGTTCTATAGTCAGACTGAGTGAGTCTAAAGTGCAGTACCATACTATACTACTGTACTCTACTTGTTCTATATGGGTGTCGTCCTATATGCAGTATAGTACTGCATTTGAGCTATACTAAGTCTGATAATGAAACTGGCCCGAAGTCTCTACGGAGACCAGTCAAAACTGCTGAGTTCTCAATCCCATCACCTGATTCCCTTCCTACTAAACCATGGGGGTGAACTGGATACCATTTCTATTGCTTCGCGTGATCCACGTTCCACCCATCTGGGCTCTCCACATATTGACAGTTATGGAGTAGGTGATAAGAAAAGTAGATGTTAGAAGAAGTGTAACTACATTCGAGTGGAGGGATCTGGGAAAACCGTTTGGAGGGGGAAGGGAATGACTCAGTGTATCCAGTCCAATTACAAACTCTGACCTTCCTGTGACCTTCACATCACACCAAAAGAGACTGACGTCTTTGTTAGCTTGCCATTGGTTCAGGCGATTATAATTTAAATGTTAACCCTCAAGGGTTTTAGGAAGCCAATGGTGGATCTTGATTCTAGAGGGAGGACGTGGGAGGCGCATGCTTCTCCTCTCCTCAAAACTTATTTTAGTTAGTTTTAACAACAATAATAAAAAAAACCAATTAAATCTATGTTATAGTCACTACTAGTTGTAATATCACGTAATATCTCATTACTGAATTGTTCCGCGTCCACTGTCAATAATTGATTTACATTTTTAACACACGATTTAACTAACAAAAACCAACCAAAAAATTCATTCAACGATGAACTTGTATAGGTTTTGTTTTTAAAATTTTAAAATTAATTTCTAAGCTACTCTCAAATTTTGAAGGATTTTTCAGTCAGAATTTCTCAAGGGTAAACTTCCCCCTGCCTTGTTCCGTGAAAGCACCCCACCCTCCAACCCCCATAAAAAAAAATCCTGGCTGCACCACCCCCTCACGAAAATCCTGGATTCGCCTCTGTAGGAAGTTCGCGTTGAATAGCTATTACAGTTCTATTTTCATGGGAAAGGTCTTTTAGAAAATACAAACATGTTTTTTTCACAACCAACATTGCTAACATTTTAATATATTATTAGTTTTATTTTATAGGTACCTATTGATAATATCCATAAAAAAGTGAGAGCCGTAGAGCACATGACTTAACGTATGAATACGTGAAAGTAGATCTATAGGCCATTCCACTCTTAAATTGAAGTCCAAGCTCCTATGAACTCTTACCGTTTATTTCCAACCCATTTGGAAATTGATATCTTTAACACGAGGCTTAAAAATACCAACATATTATACCTCGTGACATATTTAAAATAAAACGGAAAAGTTGTCTTGTTAGAAACTTTTTTCTTTTGATTATATATATATATATATGTGTGTGTGTGTGTGTGTGTGTGTGTGTGTGTGTGTGTGTGTGTGTGTGTAATATGTGAAAGAAATTATAAGAAAGGTTCAATTTTTTTTTAATATGGGCCAATGACACCTCCCATTTTGGAATGGTGGTGTTTTGAAGTTGCATAGTTCAATAAAACTCGATCTTCACACCAATCCGAGCTTGAAATGTATAGCATTATTAGCCAGGTTGTAGCGTTGAAAACTGAGTTTTGTCAATTCATCACATTCATTTATACAACTTGATAATTTTGGCTACATGTACAACATTTAGTCAATTATACATTCATACGGAAACAATTCAATCAAATATACTTATTATGTTTATGTAGTCTAAAAGGCTGTACTTTGTTGCAATTGCCGAGAAAATGTTAAATGTTTGAAAATATATTATTTAATGTGAAAAACAATGTATTAAACCATAATATACATACGGGTGAGGAAACCAGCTACCTACATTGTAGACAATCGCTCTAAGGCGTTATTTATTACACTTTGTCACTGTTAGTAATCGTATTGGGTTTCGAATCCCGGACGAATTTACTGGTATGAAGCACACCTTACCATATTCGGTAGCGCGTATGACGAATGAGCTGAAGTTCCGGGTTCCATTCCCATCATGGTCAAAGATTTAAGATTGGTAAATTTTTGAATTGGGACTGAATATTTTTTTTTAGTAATATACTATTCTATCAAATTATTTGTTCATAGAATCATAATTCCAGGAAAATACTGGTGAACTTGTTCTTAGAAACTTTTCTCATACTTAAGACATTATATTTTTTATTTAAATTAGTAATTATTAGTTGTTGAGAGCCAAAACACAGGGGCCAGACGCAGCACTACGTGTAAATATTAATATACCACTGTTAAGCTCAGCACCTATAAATCCCTCTACTAATAACAATCGGAAACATGCACTAATGTCCTACCCACTTCAGTGGCCGCATGATCTAAGGCGCTACTCTCACACTAGACTATACTGCCGATTACGGGGAGATCGAGGTTCAAATATCGGTTTTAAGGCTGTTTTTTCCGAAATGGTTTTCCACTTCCTACACGCAAATGTGGGTGTACTTCCTATGAATATAAACTTCCTCATCCATAAAACCCATTTGCGTAGATGATACATAAAAGTATAATCCGAACGGGTAGTAAGACCTGATGCTAAAATAAATAAATAATTAATAATAATCATAGTAATAATAGAAATCCTCTTGGAAAGGCAAGACACAGCTGTTTTAAACGTGTCTATGAAGTATGTTTACAAGTTGTGAGTCATTGGTGTTTAGTGAAAGCTCAGTACTTTAGTTAAGTGCAATCCTACATTGTTTTTGGTTATTTGATCGTAATTGTTATAGAACGTAAAGTTAAGGTTATAAGCGACTTACTAAGATATAATCAATCTATTAATGTATGGATGAGTTAATGAATTGTTTAGTAAAGTACACATTCATTCACATGGATAGATGAGGGGAACAAAATTTGTTTTAACCGATTTGTGAAAACCATCTTTAGGTCGATATACCAAAATTCAAACCCTAACATACTCATTGCAGGTGATTTTGTTGAGTGTCTGTGTAAAGTGGCTTTAATATAATAGTAAACACAATTATTGACATAAACCAAACTTCAAATGTATTTTCATAAAGTGTATACACTTTGTATAACTTGATAAGTTTCTAATATGAAAATTGTCAATCCGGTCTCAAGCGGATAAAATCTGGCAACTGCTCGCCCCATAAGAACTGTACTTCAATATAAAGGTGGAATGGCCTTTGCTAACTTTATATCTGCCAGATAAGACCCTTTATATTAAAAGTGGACTGTAACTAAGATATTTGTCTTTCCTGAAAATTACATCATAGATATACGCGCAGGCCAACAGCATAAATGTTGAGAGGTCTGAACAATTTTATATTTAGTTTTTAAGGTGTTTAACTGATTGTATAGGTTTTTTTTAAAATTTCAAATGTCATTTTTTAATTTTTTTTAAAATTGATCGAATTTTGTTGAGATTTAAGAGCAGGGAAACCCCTCTTTGTTAGGTAACTTGGAAGTCTAATGGTCCTAGCTGTAGTGATATTCAACCTGGGGTCTGTGAACACTTCTTAGGGGATAAGCAAAATTCAAAAAGTATGTATATATTATTTCATAATAAACACAGAATAATCAGAGACAGATTTAAGGTTAGCAAAAATAGACACTGGCGTAAGGACATGTGAAATGGGGGCACCATTTTATTGTAGACGTAGATTATAAATTATGTATAATTTGCATTATGAAATTCGCAGTTTTGAGTCTCAAGCTAATGTTTAGAAAGATAGTACAAGCTTTTCTCAGACTAAAGATTGTAATTTGTTTTAATAAGGCCACAACCGATATTATAATATATTATTGAAAATTGTTTCAGAGCTTTTCCACATTGGAAATACCGCAGTGGGAGAGTAATCCTCTTCTGGTAGGTCGATACCTTAATAGACGCTCACGGTGACCTGGTGGTCTAGGGGTAAGGTTTCAGACTTCTATGCTGGTGGCTGGGGTTCAATCCTCGGTCCCGGCAAAGATTTATCTGATTACCAAACCCTTCCTTCACCTCTGACAAGACATCTTGTGAATGTGAGGAATGCCAGGTCTTCACCGTGGTTCGGATTCCACGTTAAACTGTAGGTCCTTCATTTCATCTCACATTCACCCTAATCTCACATTCACCCTACCATTTCACATTAGCGTAAGTGCGTATAACCCAAACGGGTAGTAAGACGCGGTGCTAATAATAATAATAATAATAATAATAATAATAAACATTTTTCTGATAGCTTATACGACTGAAAACGGGTATATGAGTGCAAACTGCTTTAATAACATTAAACAAAAATTAGGTTTTAAACTTATTTTGGGGAGGGGGTTGAAGAGAGGGGCCTGGCAGGTAGCTGGGGGTCCTGTATTTGAAGTTTGCACAGGGCCCCCACATCTGCTAAGGTCAGCCTTGGTTTTCTGTATTCGACTTTATTAAAGACGTTTGCCTACCTGAGATATAATGGAAAATCAAGATAGAATTTCCCATCTTAATCTATTTACGTTCTATTCAGACAGTTTTAAATCCATAACATTGGAAAAAAACAAAACACAAATTCTCAAATAAATCTAAAAGCCGTCCTGTAATGTTACAAATATATTTTTTTGTATTTTTTCTATATCACCGTGTCTTACTACCTGTTCAGGAAATACGCATATATATGTGTGTGTGTGTGTGTGGGTATTTACTACCTGTTCAAGAAATATGAATATATACAATAATATATTTTTTTATTTATTTAGCACCATGTCTTACTACCCATTCGGGTTATACGCTTAAGTACTAATTACGCTAATGGGTTAGAAATTGGGAAGGTTGACTTTAGAAGAAGTGAATCCGCATTTGCGTGTAGGACGAGTGAAAAAACATTTATGAAAAGGCACCCCAGTTCACCCGAACGAGAGTTGAACCCCAATCTCCCCGTCCTCGGCAGTCTAGCTCAACACGACTAGCGCGTTAGCTAACTACGCCACCAAGGCGCGTCATATATAAGATAATTACTCTAATAAGGTAGGGATGAGGAAGGAAGTATTTATAGATAATCTACCCGCATTTGCTTGGAGAAGGGAGAGTGGGAAATAATTGTATGAAAAATCACCCTCAGTCAACCCGATCGGAGATCAAACCCTGATCTCCCTGTCTTCAGCAGACCAGTCCAACAAGAGAATGACTAAATACTAATTTTATTCCCTCTCTTTCTATTTTGTACATTGGCGTCCAAGTGTGACAGTACTTAGAGAGCTTAGCTGCGTCAAGTTAAAATGCAACCCGCTTTGCATAACAGCTTCAGAAATCACAAAGTATGTTTTGAGTCCACTGTAACCGTTTTACCAAATTAAAAAAAGTACCACCAAACTGAAGATTAATTATTTAAAAATTAAAATGATCGCAATTTTTGTTGTTGTCGCAATGAAGAGGGCAGATAAACTACGTTTTGACACGTTTTATGTTTCGAGCGTGATCTTGCGTCTAATATCTCGGTTAACCGGCTGTGAGATGGACTTTTAAGACGTGAGAGTTAATGTATATGTATATTTATGTTTAGGGGTAAATAGAAAGAGTGGTGATGTCCTCTTCTCCAGGACTCTGCGTCCCCTCAGCACTGCGACGTTCAACGTCGCTCCTCGTCTCCCTACTGCTGCTCTCAAGATGCTGTGAAAGCGTCCTGGACATCAAGGCCAAGCTTATGGATGAGAGGCGTGTCATTGGTCAGGGGTACTCTGTCCTGGCTTCGAGCCTGGACCAGTGTCTCGCCTTGTGCAACAAGGACCCCGACAACTGCGATGGCGTCAACTATAGGGAGACCAAGAATAAGTGTCGCCTCCTGGCGAGATGCGCCAACACCACTGTGCTTCAGGACACCCGAGGCTTCCTCTACTACTCCAAGAGGCCGCGAGGTTAGTATGCTCTAGATTATTTAGAGCAGGGTCTGGACGAGTCGTAAGATGGGCGACACCCGCCTAAAAAAAATTCACAAAACAAAATGAGTTAACCACCCTCTTAGATTTACACTCCTTACAAAGGTATGCAGCTCGTAACTGGAAAACCTTTTTTTACTAGCTATATGAGAAAGTAAAAAGTGTTGATCTAAAAATGAAAATATCGATATTAGGACTACCTAGCACGCCCTGTCATTCCTGTTTGACCTTTGACCCCGACGTGGAGAGAGCGTATATTGGGATGATTAGGTAATGTTGTTGTCGCTCTCTGATTGGTTGCTACGCAATGTTGTTGTCGAGTTCTGATTGGTTGTTATGCAATGTAATTTTCGATCTCTGATTGGTTGTTACGTAATATTGTGTCACTCTCTGATTGGTTTTCTCCCTCCCCCTAACCCCCTTTAAGTAATTTATTCTTGTCTCATTTTTTTTTTGTCTGGTGAGGATTCGGACGGGCGTTGGAGTTTATTGTCGTAGGATTGGGACGGGGCGTTGGAGTTTTTTATTTATTTATTGGCATGCAGTCCATGCATGGCGTTAGGCGTGGCGCCGGCGTGATAATGGGTTTTTTCCTGGTGATTCATACCTGGCAACAGTTTGGCGGGTCGACAAGACAAGTAGGTACAAGAATAGATCGTGACCTTTAATGATGTCGCAAGGGGTTTTCCCTGATGACTGGCGCCAGTTTGGCGGCTTGACAAGATAGGAATAGATCGTGACCTTGAAACCGTGGGCTAGGTCATTGACTCTGACAACCCTCCCCTCGGCAATAGGTTTTCCCGATGACGTTATCGCACTGTCACAACCCTGATGACTGGCGCCAGTTTGGCGGGTTTACAAGACAAGTCGAGACAGAAAGAGGACACGAACTTGAGTGATGTTGCAATGGGTTTTTTCCCTGATGACTGGTGCCAGTTTGGCAGCTTGACAAGAGGAGTCGAGACAAGAATAGATATATCGTGACATTGAAACCGTGAGCTAGTACAAGAGGTCACTGACCATGTTCATATTTGGTGACAGTTTGACGTAACGACAAGTTGAGACTCGTATTTACGTGTGAGGAGACAGCAAGCGTCGGTATGGTCCTGGGGGCTGAAGGCTGACGGCAGCGGGAGGACGGCGTCGCTGTGCAATGCATTGAGCGCTTCTAAAAGCGGTGAAAGTATAGAGCCCATCACTTCGCCGCTTTCAAGAGACACCACCCGCATACACGTTAAACTATCTGAAGGTGCCACGTGGTCCTTCAGGCCAGCATCCAACACATATGGATCCCAGCAGTCTGAAATTAAATAAATATATGTTAATTACTATCGTGAGAAAAAACCACTCACCAATCACGCTCAAATCTATATCAAGACGCTAATTACACATGGATCATTAGCCATCCACCCGGAAAATTTCGTCCTCGTGAAAAAGTTCTAAAGGGTCCGGGCTACCCGGTGCTATCGACGCTGTAGGTGGAAGGGGTGGGTTTTCTTGAAAATCTGTCAAAGGAACAAATGCCGCTTTGCACCAAAGACGTAATAAGCAAAATAGTTACCATTAAAACATACAAAACGTTTTAAAACATACTTGAATTTATCCAATTTTGCAGCGCGTCGAAACTCATTATGATGTTTACTAGCCACAATTATTAATTATAATAACCAAATATAATGATTTCAAGGTCTATTTATAGTTACTACAACGGGGTGTACCGCATGTAAAGGTGGCGGCATCTTATTAGTAGATATATTGTTTCCGCATCGGTGATTGCACGCGCCCGAGTTATTTATAGTTATCTGACATTTGTGCTAGCCCTCCCTCCGAGGATGGATGTCTTTCTTCGGTTCTGGCTAGAAGGATCCTTGAAGGACCGTCGGTTGGGTTTATTTTTCCAACAGTGCAAATTCGGGTACACCTCTTGCTCTGTGACAAGAAGAGGTAGGGTTCGAGTCCCTTAGAGGGCAACAAACGCTAATTACTTCACATTTAAAACCCTGGCAAATGTTGTTAAAAATTTCGCCTGGTCAAAATCAACTCTTATCTCACGTTTGCCTGAAGAGCTTAGTTCAAATCCCTGTTGTACGTGTGTACCAAGGCAGGTTTCCTCCCTCATCGTCCACGGCTTATGCCCCTGACGGGTAGTATGACGCAGTTCTAAATACCGATAAGATTAACTTCGTGGCTATTAGCAGGGAGGTAGGGGAAATTGAATCCAGATCGACCATGTCGCTCGGCCTTCACACAAATGTAGGTACATTTTATATCTTCCTCAGCCCTGATATTACTTACGAATTTATGTAGTTATCTGTTATTTAGTCAAAATATAGTTGCGAACATTAAATTCAAGTTACTCAATTCAATATTACCTATGAATTAATGTAAGAGCTATATATTATTTCATCGAAACATAGTTGCGAACATTAAATTCAAGTTACTCAATTCATTATTACCTATGAATTAATACAAGAGTTATATATTATTCCAACAAAATATAGTTGCGAACATAAAATTATTTTTTCTGTTTTTATAAGTGGCTCGAGGAATAAAACAGTTGTTTCTTTTTTTTTTCCTTTATACTTGGGCATAAATCTACCGTCACAATGCATTGTATACTTGCATCGATGGTTGCATTGTCTAAGGCGTCATTAAATGGCTGGTGATAGAGTGATTGACGTTTGAAGCAAATGCGGTTACACATTCTACCTGGTCGACTGGCAAAATGGTGGGGGTGCAGGAAGTACGGCCGTTCTAACAGACATTAGCTGTGCTAAAGATATCGAGTTTAAAATCCCGGTGTACACGCCGTATAAATGTCAGGTTCCTGGCGGGGGGAAATCGAATCCTTGGTCCCAGAGTGGTAATTAGAAAGCACATCTGAGCGTACGACCTTCAGATGGCCACGACCTATGAGCCAAGCGGCCTTGGCTGTAAGGGGGAGGGGAGGTGGAGCACATCTGAACCAGCGACATTCAGGAGACCACGACCGTTGTGCCAAGCTGCCTTAGGGTCTTCAACTGGGGTCGTTGGCACACTCTTTAAAAATTTGTAACAAGCTAGGGTTATTGTGACATCTGACGACCCCCACTGAGGAGGGGTATGACGAAGTGAGGGGTGGAGTGGGGTGAAGTTAAAGGCAGTCTAACAGAGCGAGAGAGCAGTCAGTGTAAATTAGTTCGTTCGTGGCGATGTAAGGAGGGTGGGGAGTGAGGTAAAAGTGAAATGGGCCTTACGGCCGTGATATGCTGTCAGCTGCCCGGTGGCCATACTCTTCGCTAAGCGGTCAGCCAGAAAAGATGCTCCCAGATCTCACTAGCGATGCCGAGGTAGGAGCGCCCAACACCGTGGACTGCATGCCAATAAATAAATAAGAAATTCCAACGCCCATCCGAATCATAACCAGACATAAAAAAAACGTTTTGACAAGAATAAGCCACTGAAAGGGCTGGGAGGGAGGCGAGGGGGGGGAGGAAAACCAATCAAAGAGTGACACAACATTACGCAACAGCCAATCAGAGAGCGACAGCAACATAACGTAATCATCACAATACACACTCTCTCCACGTCGGGGTCAAAGGTCAAACTGGAATCAGAGGAAGTGTTAGGTAGTATTAGGTATACATAATTTATTTCATCCCGTACAGTAGTGCCAACATTAACATAATTATGACAATCAAGTAATCGTTCCCCCGAGAACTCAAACCCAGGTGCTCCATTAACGGGAAATACACCACAAAACATTATAATATACACCTTTTAGTGCTCCACATATAATGAATTCATGTTTAAAGTATGCCACGGCTCTTTCATAATTATTTTTGCAATCTTTTATAAAAAAATCTCCAAACTGTTATTTATGAATGATTTTTCAAATTTTTCTATAATTTTAATCTGGATATTCCGTTCTAAAACAGAGCGGAATGTTCTCGTTCTGGTGAAATAATACACTCCTACTGGGTAGCGTCAGATCTGGCGCGAATCTGGAAAGCCGCTAATATTGGCTCGTGGCACTTTAAATGGTAGAAGGCTGAAGGTAGAGACGATCAGATGGGCTGGTGACACTTTAAAAAGGTAGAAGGCAGATCCCATCAGATGGTCTCGTGGCACTTTAAATGGTAGAAGGCGGAGCCGATCAGATGGTATTGTGGAACTTTAAGTGGTAGAAGGTGGAGACCATCAGATGGGCTTGTGGCACTTTAAGCCGTAGAGGGGAGCCCATCAGATGGTCTCGTTGGACTTTAAATGGTAAAAGGCTGAAGGCGGAGACGATCAGATGGTCTGGTGACACTTTAAAAAGGTAGAAGGCAGATCCCATCAGATGGTAGAGGGTAGAGAGTGGTAGAGGGGGAGCCCATCAGATGGGCTCATGGCATTTTACACGATAGAAGCTGGAGCCTATCAGAGAGGTCGTGGAATTTTAAACGGTAGAAGGTGGGGCTCGTAGCACTTTAAAAGGATGAAAGAAGGTGGAAACGATTCGATGGACTCGTGTCACTCTAAACGGTAGAAAGCGGATACCATCAAATGGACTCGTGGAACTTTAAACGGTAGAAGGCAGATCCCATCATATGGCCTCGTGGCACTTTAAACGGTAGAGGGTGGATCCCATCAAATGGGCTCGTGGCACTTCAAACGATAGAAGGTGGATCCCTCAAATGGACTCGTGGCACTTTAAACGGTAGAAGGCTGAACCGATCAGATAGCTCGTTGAATTTTAAACGGTAGAAGGTGGGGCTCGTAGCACTTTAAAAGGTATAAAGAAAGTGGAGCCGATCAGATGGACTCGTCTCACTCCGAACGGTAGAAGACATCTCAGCATATGGGCTCGTGGCACTTTAAACGGTAGAAGTTGGATCCCATCAAATGGGCTCGTGACACTAAGAGGGTTAAATCTTTGTCTGTCCCCCAGTTGTGAGTGAAGGTTTCAAGTACGAGCCGACCAGCGACTCGTGTCTGAAGGTGATACGGAAACTGGTGGACTACGCAGACGCGGACCGGATGTGCGCGCATCAAAACGGTCGCCTGGTCGCCCTCACAACTGTCGCGGTCAACACGATGGCCACCAGCTTGCTGAGGTTGTCCGGGGCTCAGTACGCCTGGATTGGGCTCCAAGACAAAGCGGTGGAAGGGGACCCCACGCACAGCGATGGCAAGTTCGGGAATTGAAGGAGAAACAATAACAATAGATCTAAAGGAGACTGAAATAAATTTAAGAAAAGGTCGTTATTGAAAATTCGGTAGATGAGTGTGATATATTCTCGATAGAGAATTTCTATATCTCTTTGGAGATTTGTGGTAGTCGGAAGAGGGAGGAGATTTTCTGGAGTCGTAAGAGGGAGTAGATTATGAGTCTGAGGGCGAGGGGAAGTATGATTAGTATAAGGGGAGGGATGATAAGTCTGAGGGCGAGGGTTATGATGAGAAGTATAAGGGGAAGAATGATGTGTCAAAATAGGGTGAAGATCATGAGGCCCTTGAAAGAGGAGGTATAAAGAGGCGTCTAAACTGGGTGGAGATGAAGGAGAATAAGATATTAAGAATTTCTTCAATAAAATCCCTTTCAAAGAGTATTTTTTAATGTTGAGGTTATTTATTTTACGAGTAATGTACTGATATATCCTAGTGTATATAATATGAAAGTTGACCCCTGAGAGTTCCGTCGTATTTCAGGGAGTGTTACCTCCCAGAACGAGTTGTCATTCCGTCCCGCCATACAGCACTGGAGGAAGGACAGGACCAAGAACTGCTGGGCTCTTCAGGACGATGGACACTGGGCAGAGTTATCGTGCAAGAACCGCACCCTCTACACCATTTGTGAGGTGCCAGCCTTCTGACACCACTCCTTGGTACCTACGGGCAGCTCCATACTAGCACCTACTGGCAACTATCAACTATAACCTACTGGCAGCTCCCTACTGGCACCTACTTACAACTGATACCATACTTCAACTTTCAACTTCATACTTACAACTGATACCGTTCTTCAACTCACGACTTGCACCTACCCACAATTGCCACGATACTTCAACTCACGACTAGTACATGACTACAACTGGCATGATACTTCAACTCACAACTTACACCTACCCACAACTGACATGATACTTCAACTCACGACTTGTGCCTACCTACAACTGACATGATACTTCTTCAATTCTTAACTTGCACTTAGCTACATCTGACAGCACCTTTTTAACTTGTAGAAGTACTTGTTCTAAATAATAGTTAGTAAAACATAATAAAATAATCATTTTTATTCCTAAATTAGATTTTCATTTATATATGAACAACGAGAGTGATTTATTTATTTTTATGACAGCTAAACAGTTAATTTATAAGAATTACAACAGCAATAAATGAGAAGGTGGGTGGAAGAAGGGAAAACCTGCAAAAAGGCTTAAAAATCTATCAAGCATTTAAACGTTGTACATTTTAAATAACTTATGACTATATAAACGAGACGTAATGTTATTTCAGTTGCTAGTGTACTGTCATGAATACACAGTAGTTTCTTGAAATGGGCGTTTTCAACATTGATTCATAAATATTTGTTAGTAAAATAGCAGCATAAATAACCATGAATGATTCCTGAAAAAAAATAAAAAAAATCGAAAATATTAA
>CABEEJ010000001.1:58430-84265 GCA_901482245.1 Timema douglasi | reverse complement strand
AAAAAAAAAAAAAAATCATAAAAATAAAACATATATCTTTTGAAAGAAAAAAGGGCATTAAAAACTATTGATGCTCATAGCTTTATTTAGTGTTGACATCTTGAATTAATTATTTTCGTATATGCTAAAGGGGATAATGGAGCATAATTTTTAGTATTTTAAAAGGTAATTTTGACATTTCGAACTTCTTTTACTCGACAATTTAACTAAATCAAAGTTATAAACACTTTGTATAAATACACTTTTTAAGGCATAGTATCATATAGTATCGTATGATTTTCTCTTGCCATACTTTGCTATAGAGCTGCGTACACAGACACCCGTCGTAGCACCCTGGTAGCAGCATAATATTGTATACGTACGGTCCGTGGTTTTCCATTCAGCTTTGAAAGTGGAAACGTACGATACTGTCATGGCGGCCGTTGCCTACCCCCACTACACCCTCTCAAACACTCCTCTCGCACATCAAGAAGTTTTATCAGCCATTGAGAAATCATTTTGACAGTTGCCCAAATAATTTCAAATATCTGCTAAGGCTGAAATATTTATCTTGGTCTCACTATGAGAGAAAAGTATTAGAATCAGAGTACAGCTATTACCCTGGAAATTTTCACTTTTACCCTCGACAAGCATTGCAACCCCATACATCCAACGTTCAGCTACCCATGATAACTCTACCTCATCAGAATGATCCTCAGTCACTCCTTCAACAATTAATGTATCCTCTTGCTTCCCATCATCAACTTTCCATATTTCCTCAACCTACTCATAATGTTCCTCAAAAGACACCGCCTCCCAATGCATTCAACTTTCAGCCTACTATGCTTCCTTCTCATGTTGTTATGGTGACCTGGTGGTCTAGGGGTAAGGGGCCAGACTTCTGTGCTGGGGGTACGGGGTTCAATCGCCGGTCCCGGCACAGATTTATCTGATTGCCAAACCCTTACTTCACCTCTGACAAGACGTGTATTAATCACAGCTTGTGAATGTGAGGAATGCCAGGCTTACACCCGTGGTTCGGATTCCACGTTGAACTGTAGGTTCTCCATTTAATCTCACAATCACCCTACCCATTACACATTAGCGTAATTGCGCGTAACCCGAACGAGTAGTAAGACGCGGCGCTAATAATAATAGTAATAGTTATAATTTTCATGAGGTTTAACAGCCACCGCCTCCCACTGCACTCAACCTTCAACCTCCTATTCTTTCTGCTCGTGATATTCCTCAACAGCAACCACCTCCAACTACATTCAACCTTCAGCCTCCTATGCTTCCTTCTCATGATCGTCCTTAACAGCAACCACCTCCGACAGCATTCAACCTTCATCCGCCTGTGCTTTTTTCTCATGAAGTTCTTCAACAGAAAATGTGCTAACCTCTATCTAAGGTGTACGAAAAACTTGTTACCGTCGTGGATCAAATCCTCAAACAGTGTAAAAAAAAATCTACAAACATTTTTCTTTTCTTATTGATATCATGTATCCACTTCTTTTTCTCTGGCTCTAATAACACAGCCGCTACCACAATGGCACGGAAGGATACTTTGGTCGGTTGGAAAGCCACGCTATCCCTTTCACTCTTCCACCCATCATCCCACAAAATAGGTTTTAGAGGTTTTAGACTTGCACTCAAGAGGGCCAAGGGCCTTAACTCAGATTTTTTTTATTCACAACTTGTGCATTTTACTCACAAGAGGACTAAGACAGGGTATCACTCGATATAATTAACAGAACAACAACAATACACTCGCTTCTTTTAACTGCACTGCTCTCATGTGGCGAAGGAGAATTGTAGGGTGTGGTGGGGGAAACAAGCTCTTGTGGCACATGTCGTATCTATGATCTTGGTGAGCGGGACCATTCCGACAATACGATACCATACTACTACTGTCCTGGCACCTTAAGTATACGATACTATGCGTACAGCAACGTGCAAGGATTTTTACCCCTCCTTGCCATGCTTTGCTATAGAGCTGCGCACACCAGACCTATCGTAGCACCATAATAGCCGCATAGGTAGTATCGTATATGTACGGTGCGTGGATTTCCATTCTGCTTTGAAAGAGAAATGACAAGTACGATGCTGACATGGCAGCTGTTGCCTGCCCCCACTACACCCTCTCAACCAGTGCTTACGTCCACTCTGCTCTACTCTAAGGTCTCTTGGTGAGGGGGTATTGTTATTGTATTGTATTCTAATTGAGAAATAAGCAATTTTGAAAAGATAATTATTACTGTCCAAGAGTACAAAGTTATTTATGACATTGGAGATCCCTTTTATTATGACACCCGGTATAAGGACAATGCATAAGCCGAAATAAGCGAGCAGATATAAGTTTATTACTGCATTTTACAGGTAGGATAATTAATGTATCTATTGCTGAACGTCAGTGAAGCATCTTGGTGAGATCAGAAAATACATTTTTCAAACTTAAAAACATTCTCTTCTAACCATAACTCATTCTAAAGTAAGTATACGAACAACTTTATATCGTCGTGGACCAATTCCCAAACAGTGTAAAAAAAAACTCCCCAAATTTATTTCTCATTTATATCATGCATCCACTTCCTTTTCTCTGGCTCCATCAACAACATACCCGCTACCACAAGGCACAATATCCTCATCATAGAAAGAAAACAAGGTATCACTTATTCTTTAAACAAAACAACACACTCGCTTCTTTTTACTGCACTGCTTTCAGGTGGTGTTGGGGAAGTATGAGGTTTGGTGGGGGGAAAGAAGCTCTTGGGGTATACGTCTTACGTCGTATGTACGATCTTGGTGTGCGGTAACGTCGTGGTACAATACCATACTGATACTATACCGCTACTGTCCTAACACCCTACGCATACACTACCATGTCGGTGTTCGAGGACCTTAACATGGTCTATTTTGATACAATTATTTATGTATCTGCACTGATCTGTCGGTGTGTGAGGACCTTAATATGGTCTATTTTAATGCAATTTATGTATCTACGAGTACACAGAAATGTTTATTTATAAGCTATTGATAGCTGTATCAAAATTTTTTAAAAAATGTACTATATTAAATGTATTTTCTATTTAATAAACATGACAATTTGTTTACAACCTCTTTTATTTTAATAAACATTACTTTTAATTTAACCACACCTTATTTTATTATACATTAATCAAATTGACGTTTTAATATGTATTTTCGACCTGGAGTGCGACTTTAACTATCTATCTGTTTACTACTATTTTAATAAGTCCATTTTACCTTCAGTATTTGGTTTACTACATTCTTGATGTTAGTGTATACGCTTACGAATTTGCAACATTATTCCATTAGCAAATTGCACCATCTGTTACCAAGTTAATGCAAATATCAATGGAGAAGGAAAAATGAGATGGGCAAAGTTAAAGAAATAGCAAAAGTGTAAAAGGAAAAATAAATTATTATTTATAAGGTTATAGAATTTAAATATTATCTTTTTCTGTGTTTAAACAATAGATTTTATTTAGTTGTATTGTAGCAAAGCTCTATATATAGTCGTGGGAAAAAAAATCAACGATAGCCAATTTTATTGTACCATATGGTACTTAATGATAAAATGGCATTAATTGAAGTAATTATACAGAGTAATAATATAATTTTCTCACCCTCTTTTTTAAAATTAGAAACTAATTCTTAATAAACTTGCAGATGTATTTGTTTTAACATTAAATTATATATTATAAAGCAAATTAAACATTGAAAAGAGGATAAAAGAGCAAGGCTTATAAACTTACAAGAAAAAATGTAAGCTAGGTCTCAAAGTTTACAATTAAAAACAAAACACATAATTATGAAATTTTCGGATTACACCAGTCTCATAATTTTCATAATAATTATGTGTTTTGTTGTGTTTTTAATTGTGAACTTTGAAACCCACAATTTTCTGAGTTGTGTGTAGGCTTTGCCCTTCTATCCTCTTTTAAATGTTTGATATTTTAATGTAGACGTTTGTCATCATTTTTCCTGTGATAGTATAAAGTAAGTTAGTTTGAAGAGGATATTACTTTTTACGTTCACATAGAGAGAATCGTGAGGTGTGATATAGTCGTTTAGTAACGTAGGCAAGTTTTCCAAAAATACAGATCTCTTGTCATCAAAAAACCAGCTTTAATATTATATAGCAACTGTCAAATTTTCTGATTGGTCGAGGAAGCTCACCCTGTCGCTATTAAGGACACAAAACACACAAAAGAACGCTTGAGAGTGCGTTTATTGACCTTTAACTCTCTTCAGTCTACTGAAAATGTTAATAAAATTGTTACCATTGACACCTGTCAGAGAGTTGATTAAGACATCTCATGGAATTCTTTTGAGGATCTGAACCCTATCCAGAGGATACATCCAAGTATTCTTGAGGCTCACATTTAGGTGTTTTTTTCCTACTATGTTAATGATCGCGTTCATCAGCTACGGGAATTCGTTTTAAAGAATAATTGTGCATTTACACCAATGGCAGTTTCTTTCCATCTTCTTCTCTTGGTTTTATCAACGGTGGCCAGTTGATTCTGTTGAGCCTCTCGGGGTAAGTTAATAATGGCGGGATGGATAACTTATTTATATAAATGATTGAAGTTAATAAGGTTGAGTCAGAAGTTTAATTTTGAAGATAGTAATTACCGTTATCACATGACGTTTTATTACATTTAATCTTTAAGCACTCACTACATAATGTATTAAAAAAAGGTTAATTAATACTATAAGACTTAGTTGCAGCTTTTAAGATACAATAGTTCAATCCCATGGGGCATCCATCCACCATAGCGGTCTCCCTTTTCTTCCACCCATCTCTAACACCCTAAAGCCAATACGAAAAATAACGGCTAATCGTGAAGTAACTCTTAGCACATCTTTCTAGCTAGAGTGCTAACCGGGAAGTGTGTCGCGTCTGACACCTTCCTTCTCAGCATTATCAAAAACAAACGCTAAAATCTGATGTGCTGATTGGCTAGCTGTTCGCGACAAACCTCCCCTTTCCACTGTGAGGCCACACGTGCATCTCACAGCTTCCGGGTACAAATAAAATAAAACGGCACGATGCTTGAAAGTGAAAGATAAAAGTAATACATTTAGATGACGCTATAATTTCAACAAAGACTTTCCAAGAATGAAAACTACTAGATTTAAAAGTTATAGGCCTAAAAATGAAGTTAATGAATTGAAATTTAGAACATAGATTGCTGACAGCTTTGATAATGATTTGGACTACTTATTAACATGAAACCCCACACTTTCTTATAATTAAACATTTGAACTGACTAATTTAGTAATATAGAGATTAAATTAGGACTAGAAAAGAATAATACATTGAGGATACTGAAGGTTATTTATTAAAATAGTCCTCACTGATTGGAAAACAATAATGTAATATAAGTGTAGTACTTTCACTATCTTGATAATGTTAACATAATTTAAAATAAACTTAAAGGGGGGGAGGGGAAGATTTTGTAAAACGATATATATTATTATTAGCACCGCGTTTTACTACCCGTTCGGGTTATACTCAATTACGCTAATGTGTAATGGTGGGGTGATTGTGAGATGAAATGGAGTACCTACAGTTTAACGTGGAATTCCGAACCACGGTGGAGGCCTGGCATTCCCCACATTCACAAGATGTCTTGTCAGGGGTGAAGGAAGGGTTTGGTAATCATATAAATCTGTGCTGGGACCGAGGGAAAACGATATATAAAATATTATTAAATGTCTTTGACTATTATAAATACTGGACACTTGCAAGCCTGTTACAACCATAAAGTGAATTTAGATGTTTTAAGAATAGTATTAAGTTAACAAAATAAACAATGGCAAACTAATATATAATATATAAATGAAAATGTCGAGAGCTAAGGTCCTAAAACCCCGACCACTTTACAATATTTTGCCGATAGTGGTTTTTCAGAAGACGTAAGTATGCCACACCCAAGGGCTGTGGTAGTTAATTCAGGGAAGTAGCCAATGACACACACTTTCTAGAATGGACACCTAAAAGGATCTTCATACCATCCTGTTTCTTAAGAATTGGTATAAAGTCAAACTCGTCTTCGAACGATAGGAGGTTGAAACAACCATATTTCGATCGATTGTAGCGGACGCCATCTTATCTCTACGTTGACAGCTTATCTGATCAGTACACCTTAATTTTCTTACGAATATAGGCATGCATATTATATAAAAGGTTAAAAAAACAACAACTAAGCGGTGGCAGCCCACGCCTAATAATTATATTTTCCATGTTACATCTCGTTCCCCCATTTCTTTCCTATGACTACCTATCCCTAGCTAACGTTTCCAGGCTTGGCCGATTGGTGGCGCTAGTTGCAAAGTTAGGATTTAGGAATATCTGAGAAGGGTAAGCAAACTTGTTATCAATGTTGACTGAAATATAATGGTTATATATATATTTTTAATAAAATGCTCCAAATGCACTTTCTTTGAAAATAGCTCGAAAATGGTTTCCTAAAATACTGCCGCTAGTTCTACGAGCTAATGAAAGGGGTATGAAGTTAAATGAAAGAACTGGTTAAATTTTTCAAAATCATATCACTTGTCCATCGGCTATTTTTTTCATTTTAAAATGTGGGAGGATTCAATTAACTCCTAATCAACAAGACCCCTGGATAAGGCTAGACTCTAGAGCAGTGGTCTTCAAACGGCGTACCACGGTCCGCATCCTGACCGCAGATACATTTTTAGGGACCTTGACGAGATAGCGATAAACAGAATAAACGATGCTAATTCGGAGGTGGATGGGTAGTAGACATGGAAGGTCAGCAATAATAAATAAGTAAAATAAATAAAAGGATAGAAAATAACGTTTTTGAATTAGTACTTACTATAGGACTTGAACTTGTGTCACTGTTTTAGTTTTGCCGGACCGCAGAAGTATGTCGCGTTTTTAAAACGGACCGCCATAAAAAATAATTGGGAACCCCTACTCTAGAGTCTAGAGTGACAATACACCTATTGATGAAAAGGGGGAGGGGATAAGTCTACACCTATAATATATTACAAACCATATTAAAGTGTTCCACAAATTGTAATAACTTGTGCACTTATCATTTTAGTCATCCAGGATTGTTTGCTCCGTGTTACGATTCAGTAATATAACTGTGATGTGGTGATCTGAATATTGTATTCACAATACCCTGAAGATAGTTATCTTATCACAGACGTATGAGATGAATTGTATCTCTATAATTACCAAGTGATAGTTTATTTTATCAACGTGGCATTTTTAATACTAGAACTTTAATTTTGTTAAGTTGTCAAACCTGAGTATTATTATAAATGGAAAAGAAAATGTTGGCTCTTTGTAAACATTACGTTCGAAATATGTCACCTTGTAGAAATTGTAATCAAATAATGTTAGCACACTTCTGTAATAAAGCACACTTATGATTTTTGTACAAATAAGTGTAAGATGTAGCGTAAATATATTATTTTTAAAAACATTACTTCCAAAATTGATGCGTTTATGACGGTGATGTAATATAAACAAGATTGTGGGGCGTAATAAGCTAATAGCTCAAAATTGAAGTGTTAATTAACAAAAGTGTAACGAAATATTAGTTAAGGTTTGAGTTTTTGGAGAGTTCAGCGAATAAGCTGAATATGCCATTGTTTGGAAAGAAGGATAACAAACGCGTTGACTACAAAGCAAGATTGGAGCACAAACTCTACTTGGTATGTGATTAAATTTTATTTATGAGATTGATTTGACATTATAAATATTATACCATATTATTACTGATACATTTTATAATTTTAGGCACGTGAAGATCCTGAACCAGTTTTCGACCTCTCTGATTGTGCATTGAAAAGTGTTCCTGCTGGCATTTACAGTCTATGCAAAGTGTTTAGGAAAGATGCATTGTACCTCCAGGTAAAACATTCCAAAAGTAAATTATATCATTGTTTAAGCATAACGAAATTAAATCACTGCATGCAGAGTAATTTGCACTTTATTTATTGATATTCAATTTTTAACAATTATTTGTTGACAGGAAAATCAATTGAGATCTCTAGCAGGAGGAGGCAATTTACAAGATCTGTCTCTCCTACAAGTTCTGGATATTCATTCCAACAGTTTCATTATTCTGCCAGATGACATTACATTACTGAGAAGCCTAAGGGTAAGTTTTTAATAAAGAATAGTGGTGTGACTGCACTAACCAATAAATCAAGGAGAGTGAAGTAAGTGACAACAAAGTTTAATTACTATTTTTATAGTCCTCCATGTTAATTAAATTTAGTGAAAAGTTGTTGTTTTCCATCTATTTAAAATTTGATATGGTTTATAATTTTTTCTAATTGGCGTGTTTAGCTTTAGGCATTATGAGAAATAACAGTTTTAGTACTTAAAACGTTCTTGAAAAGTCCTTGAATTTATGTTTCATATGTCTGTAAGAACCCTGAGGCACATTTTAATGTAGGTAAACTAATGTACCAGCTGTATTCTCTGGTTGTATTCAAAGCTACGAATTGATTATAGATACCTAGGCCTATATAGCTTAGAATATCGAAATATTACTATATCAATTTAGGTTTTTTTTACTAAGAAACAATATTATTAAGGTTTCAATTTACTTTTTTAAATAATTAAAATTTCATGGGATTGTTTATAGTTAAACAAAGGTAAGATTCTTTACACTACTGTTATTGAAACTATAACAAAAGGAAGGGGTATACTATATAATATGAGGCTAAATGTTATAGAAAAATGTGTGAAAAAAAGAGAAACATTAAGAGTTTTATTTAAGAATAAAACAGTTCATGTATGACTCAGTATATGGATGTTGTTGAAGCGAAGGAAGTATGCGAGGATAGGCAAGTGGGGAGAAAATTAGGGAGGATGGATTAAGTATAAAGTTTTTTTATTTAGCTATATAGACAGTTTCTTGCCTACTCTGTAAGGGAATGGCTTGATTAGGTATGTAACTGAGGAGTCCATGGTCAAGTACTTAACCTGTGATCTGGAAGTTGCTTTATACCACAATGAGGTTTCCCATCATATCCAGAAGATTGCTTCTGCATATCCTCATACTGCGCACTCAAAATATATTACCACATTCGCTGAATATAGTGTGAGTTTTTTTCCCTAAAAAATTACTTTCCAAAAAATATATCTTTGTAATATATGCTCAGACTAACATTTTTCACCGAAATAAAAAAATAGTTGGATTCCTACAAAGCTCTATTTTATAGCATAGCAGGACTTGGTGTAAATGCTCGCATCTTTTAATAATCTCAAGGTCAAAAACAAAGTGAAAAACCAGTGCAAGCACGGGAATGATCACACTGGCACATGTCTAATAACAAACAGAGCAAGAGTAAGGAAGAGGATTTCCACCCTTCATTCTCACTGTAATGGTAATTCATTAGGTCAATGTTAGTTGCTGGAAGAATCTGTCCCATATTTCTGATATTAAAAAAATGGGGAGTGTCTGTGCATAAAGCAAAGGCATTCAAAGGGTCTAGTAAAACTGTTTAAAATTTGTCAAGTGTTCACCTTGTCGTATATTTGAGACCTTTTATTTTTCATGTGATACATTTCAAAATATTGGGATTGTACTATGTGTGAGGCTGTACTATATTTGGGCCAATACAGTATTTAAGCTGCAAATGGTTAGGTTAACATGTTGACTGAAAATAATTCTTTGTCAAACATTTTCTCTTAGCTTTAAGATATAGACAATGTCACTCTCAATCCAATAAAAATAGTTCATCAGGGCTATTGACCCTTTTCATTTGGCGTGGAAATGCAGAGCCGTGGGAACAAACAGTTATCTTCAAGAATTTTTATTGTGTTGTAATTTTCTTTTCACAAACAACTTGTTCAAGAATAGAAGCATGTTGATTAAGTTATATTTTTTATATACACACCTCTTTAATTTTAACAATGATCAAATATTGATAAAATTGACATTTCCCAATAGAAAACTGCTGGCTTTAATACAAAAAAATAAGAAAATTTAACAATTAATAAACGTCAATACATTATCTTAGAAGAGGTGTTGAAAATATTAACATAAATATTTCACTCGTTCTTGAAAAAATTGATATTTCCAAACGTATAATTTTTGCACAAGATTGGTCCGGTAGCTAGCGCCACCTACGGTTTCCGTGGTCCAACTGTTATTGCTGGCACGGAAGGATACTTTGGTCGGTTGGAAAGCCACGCTATCCCTTTCACTCTTCCACCCTTCATCCCACAAAATAGGTTTTAGAGGTTTTAGACTTGCACTCAAGAGGGCCAAGGGCCTTAACTGAGACTTTTTTATTCACAACTCTTGCATTTTACTCACACTGGAGGGCACATACACAAAGATAGTACATTGGTCTAATCTTATATGGTGTGCCTGGGTCAAGGTTCAAATCCCATCCAGAGATATGATTTTATTTTCTAAATTATTTCCCACTTTATCTCAAAACAAATGTGAGTAGCCTACATATACTTCTTACAAATTATTCCTTCCTCATCAATTCCTACTAGTGCAAATATGCAGATAGCCTGGACGATTAGCAAGACAAGCATATACAAAACAATAAAAAAAACCACTACTTTTGAAATTTCCAAACATTCTACTTCCCTTTAATTTGTAATATAAATCTTGTGTTAAGAATCATAATTTAAACGCTATGTTATTTTAAAATTAATTAATTAATTTCATAGATACTCAACGTCAGCAGCAATAACCTGAAATCCTTACCAGAGGCCTTAAGCTCACTTCAGAAACTGCGAGTTCTAAATGTTTCCTTCAACAACTTGCGAGCAATTCCAAGCTCTGTGGGGAAACTCTGCTACCTTCACACTTTGGATCTTCGAGGCAATAAGTCCTTAAATACCCTCCCTAACAACCTGTGTCAAGCTACAGGGCTCAGGGAATTGATGGTGGATCCTACAGGGTTCATACATCCACCAACCTCTGTGGTGCAGATGGGGACAGTTGAAGTCATCAAGTTCCTTTGCAGTGGTGAGAATTAATAATGATTTTATAGTTTTAAGTATGTCAGTTTGTATCTTAACTCACCACTTTAGTTAATATCTATCAAGTATTCAAAATCTTGGATTATTTACAGCTTATACTTTCTGATCATAGTAGACTCTACACCACTTGTGTCCTGCTTTGTTGGCCGCATGGTCTAAAGCGTTACTCTCGCAATAGACTAGACTGCTGAAGATGAAATTGTGGTTTGATCCCGGTCGGGTGTACTGAGGTTGTTTTTTTCTAAATGGTTTCCCACTCTCTCCACACAAATGTGGGTACACTTCCTCTAAATTCGACTTTCCTTATCCTTTAAACATTAGTGTAAATAGTAGATAAGTGTATGACCCAAATGGGTAGTAAGATGCAGTGCCAAAAAGAATTGCTATTGATCAAGAGTCTTTGTGATAACTGTGACACATTCTCCATGCTTATTGAATCTACATGTGCTTAGGGTGGAATGCAAGGGAACGTGAGATAAGTCTTGTATTTTTTTCTGGTTTTATAATATATTTTCTGTGAACACAGTAAACAAAATATTGCTCCTGTAGATATGTTTATTTTGAGTTTCTACACATAGTAATCTCAAACAGTTTTGAATATTTGTCATGAACATTCTAGATTTTGGTAATATTTTTTTCTCTTCATTTAAGTTTCTCATCAAATTTACTTATGCTTATAACAAATATTCAAAGATTGTTGATATTACTATTTGGAGAGAATTAAATTAACTCATCTATTGAAGCAATATTTTATTTATTTCATCCAAAACTTTTTTTTCATTAAAGACTGCAAAAATACCAATTCCTTTCATCCACTCACTTCAATATCAGCATCTAAAAACCAACTTTTACTCATTTTGTTGACTACTAATTATCACTTTAAATATATAGTATGTATTTTAATGTACTTTTCATTATACTTGACAAGTTCCAAGGAAACTATTGAGTTGAATGAAATACACATTTTGCTATGTGACAGAATTGGGCGTCGGATATGTCTCACCATGTGAAAGTCCAGAAGAGGGAGCATTTGCTAGCAACAGTTCATGCAATGCCAACAGCCCTGATGCAGATGATAAGGATAAATTCTTCCAGGTAGGGAGCACTCGTCGTAAAATGTTGTAGTTGCTCACATACTAGTTCTTGTTTAGCCAGGAATTGATAAAATGAGACTGGATATGTGAATGTTTTTTTTGTGCTCATTCATGGTTGCAATTGACACACGTCTTTGTCAAATGCTACTTTTGTAGATAATAAACAAACTGAAACATTTGTGCTCATGTGGTCTAAGATGTCAAGCTGATGTGTTAAACCAGTGGCTCTCAACCTTTTTCAGCTGGTAGATCATCCCCCTCCACCCCTATTTTTGTGATGGTTATAAAAAAATCTTTTAAATGTTTTGTTTTCTGGTTAGGTACTTATTTATTTTATATAAAACTCAATGTAGCACTTGCGGACATGTTGCACTGCAACAAAAAATGACTAAAATATAGTATGGCGGTTAGCACTGTAATGGCTGCGATGGTAGCTGAGGGTGGTGTGGTAAAGAGTATAATAATTGGGGGGTGAATTCGAGGCTTGCAGGCTTAAAAATAAACATGTGTATGTGCATGAGTGTCCTACTTTTTGCTGGTAGTTTACCGGCTATAGATGCATTTAAACTCGGTTGCCAATTGTGTTGCCAATACTGTAAGACAAAATTGTATTTCTTATGTTATAAAAGGGATTTAAATTAAAAAAATGTCTTCAATTATTAGCAGATTCTTATCGTTATTTGCTAACTGTTCCATGCCCCCTCCTTAAAAGTGCTTCATGCTACCCCCCGGCTGAAAACCACTGTGTTATAACATGTAACCAACAATACAGGTTCATTTTGGGATGCTAATTGGGCTCATTAAAAAAAAAAGTTTAAAGGCTCTATGTGTATCCTGGTTTGTGTGTTACATTCTTACAGGGTTACATTAAGAAGGTACCCTCTAAGCCCTGCTTATGAAAAGATGTTGTACCTGTTACTGTGTAGGTATACTAGAGTCTTACTTACAGTCTCACTTCTCAAACTCATTTATTAAGTCTTAATTAGATTCCTATGTAGCTCAAACTGATATTCAATGACTCAGAGAAGCCCTTGAATGATCCTTGGCCAAATTCCACCATGACATCTTACTAAAATTAAAATGGTGAACATTTGAATGTTTGACTATGACTTTGCCTTAAAATATATCAATATTTTTAAGACATATTTATGTTTACATATTTTTATTGGTGAACCTTAAGAAGTATTTCACATGATTTTCAGTTTTTTTTAAACTCGAAACAAAAGTGATAAAATCTTTCTTAAGTGAATAATTTTTGTATTTTTCAACTTTAATAGTTGATAGTTATTATTTCCTTTGTTTTCCTATTTGGCAAATATATATGACATGGATTCTAGTTTTAGTCATAGATATACGGTTGTGGCACTTTGACCTATGACTAGCAATACCATCTATCAAGCAATACTTTAAACATAATATATGGCATTCCTTGTGAGCTGACGCACAACTTACAGTGTTGTCGCCATTTTGTTTGCTGCTTTGTTTGAATAAAGTTTCATTTTATCAAAGTTTTTTTTATTGGTAGAACTTATTTAGCTTTAGACTTTAACTATTCATTGGAATTAATATATGTGTAGAAAATATATCATATTTAAGCACCATTTGACTTACCCAGTTTTTCGACTCCAGTGAAAACATTCGGAACAAATTAACCACTAAATTCAAGTACTTACTATACATGTTTACTTATTGATTTTAGACACAACATTATTGTACTGTCAATATGATTATTAAAACTAAAGGTTTGAGCACACTACAGATTGAATGTGTGTTTGACGATACAAATATATACATTTGATAAGCTATTGTATCACGTTTGAGCTTGGAAATATATGCTTGTCGAGTTCAGAGATGCAAATTATAATCAATTTGCTATATTTATATTTAATATATCTCTTAAAAGAAAACCTCTTTTCACACTATGAGTTAAGTTTGTTATATTTGGAAGAAGGTACAGAAAAGGTGGCTGTAAATTTATAGAAGGAAAGAACCATATTGTGTTTGTTCCTTTTATAGGTTTCTATCCACCTTTCTTGTATCGTCTTCCAAATATAGCATTATATATATATTTGTTACTCTAAACTGATGTAATTAATATCAGTTCATCTGTAAGCTTTCTTTGACTTCGAGCTTGACTTCCTGGTTGTGAATATAAATAAAATATTGGTGCTGAGCTCAATGAAAATAAGTTCAATAATGAACTCATTCAGGAAGATGCGGCTGTGGAATACTGCTAATACTGATGTTAATAGTTGTCATACCAGAGGACATAGTCTAGGAAATAAACCAGCTATAAAGCACGAAAGGCCTTATTTTGTTATGGGGATAATAAATTTACTATACTCTGATTTTGGTAGGAAGTCCATTCTGGAAGGGCTTTTACCCTACCATTCATTTAATTTCATTTCATTTATTGGAGGTTTTTAACGTGCTCTTTCTGAACTGACTGATTATATCAGCACACAACTTATAATAAACTAACTTAATTCTATAATAGACACAACACCTAGACTCCGGCTGTTAATTCATCACTGTGGAAGGGGAAACCCACATTTCGCCAATGATAAATTTTTCCGCCATGCCGGTAATCGAACCTAGGACCCTTAGCTCAGTAGGCACACATGCTACAGAGCTAAGATGTCGAACATCAATCCTAGCAAAATACAGTAGTATTTTACTACAAAATGCCTTCCAGAATGGGCCTCCTACCAAAATACTGGCATAGGCTCTACAGTATTTTATTACCAGTTCTCTATTTTGTATCAAAGATTTTCTTTGGTCTTTATTGAGGTTTAAATTAGCAAGGATAGCCAGCACACATAACTGAGTGGTGCTATGATATAAATTGTTTGGATATAAACTTTCATTGTTAAACACAAAAAACATACAATTAAATGTTTATTATTTTTCCATAACTGTAATATTTACTTTTCAATGAATATTCCATGTTTTTAATAGTAGTCAAATTATTATTATTTTTTCGCTAAGTGTAGGCCTATATATTTAGAAAGAAAGGAGAAAGTTGGAAAAAGTTTCATCGCATATTTATTCAAATGAGGTAGGGACTAGAAGAGGAAACACACCTTCATTTACATAAAGGGAAAGATTGAGGAAAAATCATCCTAAATACACCTAAGTGGAATTTGAACCTTGATTTTCTCATAGCCAACAAACTAGATCCTGAAAGACTAACAGTTTACTCTCTGAACCTAAAGAAATTACTTGTGATAGTGAAAGTAATCTTCAATTATGTGTTTCTTAGTGTTCTATTTAAACAATTTCTACTCATTCACTAAGATAAGACCTTCAGTGGTCACGTGGTCTAAGGTGTCACTCTTGCAATGGACTACAATACTGATGACAGGGAGATTGGGGTTTGAATCCCGGTTGGGTGTACTGAGGTTTTTTCTAAATGGTTTTCCACTCTTCATAGACAAAAATGTGGATACATTTCCTCTAAATTCAAACTTCCTCATTCCAAACTCATTAGCATAATTAGTACATATGCGTATAACCTGAATAGGTAGTAAGATATACTGATAAAAAAATTGCTAAGTGTGCTAGCTATCTCCCCTAATTCAAACCATGATTTAGACTAGTACTCGATTTCAAATTATATCCCATATTTCTTGGAAATGGGTATTTCTTGATGTACCATCTCTAACTGAGACATAATAAAAGTAATGTTAATGTCTTCACAAACCAAGATGGGCGTACCGCACACATATATACTGTTTCATGTTCAGTGTATATCTTCTTAGGTTGTCTCTCATGTTGAATTGTGGCTGCTCCTAGTTTATGTGTTCTCACAGCGTAGACTTACACGCATTGATAATTTAGAAAGGCACTAGCTAACTATGGCAAAAAAAAATCCCATCAGTATATTTAAATACTTAAACATTATTTCACCCATAAACATGGTTTGAGATTTGTAACAGCCGTTAAAATTAGAAATACAGGCATACCCCACAATTATGACAGACTAGGTTCTAGACCACTGTTGAAACTCCAAAAATGCATTATTATTTTTTTACTTATCGATGCATGTACTGCACTGTAATCATCATACACAGAATTGTTGTAATTAACACATTTGTAACTAAAATAAACACTCTTAGGCCTTATGTTTAGGATAAGAATAACCATACAAATCACTGAGCACTGATGCAAGCAGTGGTCTCATGTCGCTAAGATGTCATATCTCTAAGGCAAGTGCCTCAAGTTCAGGGCATGGTGGCTTTTGAAAAATGTCAAAAGTGTGGAAAGTTAGGGTATGATTGTACATTTAGCATCATTCTCTTTATCCGGAGCATAGGGCCTCAATAAAGTTTCGCCAATCAAGTATATTCTCTACCACAATTTTGAGTTCATACCATGTCTTTCCGAGTTTTCTTTCTTCTTCATCAACAGTCCTCTGCCGAGTCATCTATGACCTGTCCCAACACCAGCGTCCTCGTGATTTCCAGTCCAGAGTTTTTCTTGAGATGTTATCCTGGTCTCTCCAGATAATGTGGCTGGTTTATTCCTGTGATACTTTATTTAATATCCGCCTATAATCAAGTTACAGGCCATCACAAATTTCATGCTTTTGGGTGTAGTTGTTTTATCACATAATTAAAATAATAAATAATCTGTATTAAGGCTTTTCGTGAAAAAAATTTAGTAGGATAATTTTTTACACTTTTTCTGTTTTATATTTATGATTAGTGTTTCATTTTTATTTGCAACACTTCGATTTCAGCTGTAATATGTTTATACACACCCAAATTTACATAAATATAAAAACATTGCTAGTTTTGCAATACTAATGATTTGTAAATTTTTGTAAGAACTCATTTATATTTTTGGGGGGAATTTTGTCTTGAATTTATAATTTAAAAAAAATAGAAACGAAAAAATAGTTTGTGTGGTATTAAGGGTAATTAAATGAAATGGTTTAATCAACTTCATTTAAATAATTTTCAATCAAATGTTTCAATTTATTTTTAATTTATGATTTGAAATTGCATGCAGTAACAATCATCATCTAACATTCAATGGCGTATACTGTAATGTTTTACATTATTACTACTAACCATTCTATTGTTTATAATTTGAAACCTGAGAACGACACCTATATTTTTTTTTATAAATTGCGATTGTTGATTAAGAATAGATAGGGACCATAGTGTTGTTGTTGGCTTACCTTTTATTTTTCATTTTTTATCCCTTTAACTGCAAATATGTTCAGTTTGTGTGAAAGGTCAGTTTCAGGTTGAGCTAATTATTAGCCCACCCACACCATCGAGAAAGATTCTACACATTTTGCAGGAAAGGTACTAATACACTCCTTCCAAGGATCTTTTACATGTCACAATCAACATGGGACTGACGGCTTTACTTCCCCTCTGAAGAAAGCTGTATTATTAATTATTATTACTCAATAAAAATTTGACAACCTTGAACCCACAAACCTTGGGTCCTGAGGCGAGCACTTTACCCCAAAACCACTGAGGCTTTTTTTAAATGACTCTTGCGCCACGCCACGTATTGTAAAATCCAGAAACTGAGGGTAAAATTACTTAGGCTGTTGTTATTCACAGGGAGTTATGACTATTTATTTTTTGTTTATACTTATTGTACCTCTTTATATACTACATTAGAGGTTCTTCCCTCAGGTGCTAACACGACCAGGCTGCTAGGTGAGCTTACTTCAAGCTTTCTAGGTCCAAGGGTTTGGGCTGGACATTGATCTAAAAGAAATAAGGCAACTTTAAGGCGAAAATATAAATCCTCTTTATTCCCTATCCCGTGGGAATTTCAAAAAATCCTGCTCTATTCCTTGTCTACATCATAAAGGGAACCTCTGTGCAAAATTTCATCTTTCTAGGTCCAAGGGTTTGGGCTGGGCGTTGATGAGTCAGTCAGTGAGTCAGGACTTTTATTTTTATATATATAGATATATAAAAGTAAATATATAAATTTAATATATATATATATAAGTAACAAACCCATATATTTTCTAAAAAAAATAGATGGCTGAGATTTACATATATGCAAAATTTGGCATTGATTGAATTTCATCTTGTAGTCAAATGCAAAATAAGTTTTGGAAATATCCTATAGGTTGAAAATTGCAATAAATCAAGCACAATATTTACTATCAGCTTTTATTATCAGAATAGAACCAACCCTGTTAAAATCCATACTAATATGGATAACCCGACGGATTTTTCTTCGAAAATTTAGCTCTAGACAAAAATAGTGACAAATATTTATTTCAACTTTCATTCTTTGAAAAATATTTCATAACTTAAATAATATACTTTTTTTTTAAATGTTTGGTGACTTCATAGTAATATTTACTAACATCTAACAAAAGTAATTTCTTCGGTGAAATGGTGTAAAGGATTTTTTTTTTACTGTCTCATGCAGTGCCTTTCTACTCATTTATAACTTTTAGTAACATTGTAATTTACAAGAACATGTTTCTATGTTATAAAAGTTGCTGTATGCTAATTTTGTTTAAGTTACTTGAAAGTGGGATGGAAGTTCAATTTTTATGACGAAAATATTTTTTTGTGGAATATAAATAAAATATTTAATTAGTATATACATTTAGTTTAATTTTCACTCCAACACCTTAGCCCATAAAGTAACATGTCTGTCCACTCACCTAAGGGTCCCGGGTTTGATTCCCGGCATGGCCAAAAAAATTATCATTGATGAGATGGGGGTTTACTCTTTCACATTTATTTTGACGGTCGGGGACTTGATGTTGTACCGATCCTAGTCTTAAGTTAGATTGTAAGGCATGAGAAGCTATGACAGGCCTAACAAGCCAGGAGTGGAAAATATATGGCTTTAATAAAACACTGACGAAAACCATAGTCTAGAAACAATAATAGTTTTAAAATATAGTTTAATTTTCTACATATTCTAATATCAAAAGTGTATGAATATTAGTTATTTGGGCATATTGGTATTTAATGAGAAACTTTTTAAATTAATCTACAAAGTTATGGTCAAATTATAAAATGCCCATTACAGATATTCAACAACTATTCACAATATTTGCAGAAAATCAAACTGAATGTACACTCATCATTTTATAGACAGAGCCTTCCTTATTTTAAAGATAGAAAATATATTTAATCCACTTTCACCTATTCATCATGTGATATCCAGCTGTCACCTTTGATGGATAGTAGACATCTTTTCTAGCACCCCCGGCAAAGATTTATCTGATTACCAAACCCTTCCTTCACCTCTGACAAGACATCTTGTGAATGTGGGGAATGCCAGGCCTCCATGGATTCCACGTTAAACTGTAGGTCCTCTATTTTATCTCACAATCACCCTACCATTACACATTAGCGTAAGTGCGTATAACCCGAACAGGTAGTAATAATAATAATAATAATTTTTTAGCACCATGTCTTATTACTCGTTTGGGCTATACACATATGTACTAATTACACTAATAAGTTAGGGGTGAGTAAAGTTGAATTTAGATTAAGTGTATTCATATGTTCATAAAGGAAGAGTGGAAAACTATTTAGGGAAAATCACCCTCAATACACCTGACCAGGATTCAAACCTCAATAACCTTGTCGTGGGCTATTGCAAGAGTGACACCTTAAACCATGCGGCTACTGAAGCAGGTGTTATCAATGTTGATCGCAAAAAATGTGTGTAGTTGCTAAAAGGTTATTCCTATGAAAATTAAAATGTATTTACTAAAGCAGTATTTTATTTATTTTGGTCTAATATTGTTTTTCATTTTAAAAACTGGATATATACGGACCTAAGCCCGTCTTCGCTTCCATCCATCAGTAATTTTTGTTAATACAAATAGGGAACTATACATCTATCAGCATAGATACATCTTCTTGTGCATCCCTTGGTGTTTTAAATGCTTTGCCCCTCACATTTTCCTGGTACCTGGCTCTCTGTATTAATTGGTCGTTACCTCTTTCCGTTCTAGGACAAACTCCTGCTGCTAGAGAGACAAAAGGCATGTCCAGTTCAGGCAAACCCTTTTTATTTTTTTATTTTGATTTGGTTTCTTATTCAATCTTTTTTTTTATCCCTTGCTTTGGGATTTTCAACATAATGCATGAAGCATGTGTTTTTTAATTTATCATTGTACTGGTTTGATCACTAAAATAATATATTTGAGCTGTTATCATAAAACAAAGACAACATGCTGTAATTATCATATTATTATAATTACACTCGGACAGGAATTTGAACCTTGAAGTTTTAACTTACTAAGAATAAAATACTAAGTCATATTAATTTTACAAAAAAATTATTTCTATTTATTTAAAAATCAAAAGTCATCATCAACTTATCTATACCTAATTTAAAATAGAGATAGATAACTATTTATTACTTATAAATTATGTGGCTCTCATCATTTATTTAAATCTTAAGTAACTTGGATCAACTAAATATTAATTTTTAAATCATTTAAAAATAATATTTAACTAATATTTTAACCACATTGATGGGAACACTAACTAAATGTCAAGCTCATATAGTCGTTTTTTCTGTGACAAGGAATGCATGGTTCATATATAGGATAAGTATATTGAGTGTGATTTTTTTCCTAAATAGTTTGCCAAGTTCCCCCCTCACAAATGTGGGTTAATTTCCCTTAAATTCTACAATGCTCATTCCAAAACCATCAGGATAATTAAAAATGTATACAGCTTAGATGAGCTGTGAGACATAATGGGTGGAAAAACCCTAATATTTATAATTTGGTTTAATCAAGACAATTAAAAAGTATTTTCAAACTTTATTATTTTGCTTACTATCATGCTTCTTGTTCCCATAGTCTTTTAGTAGAATTTTTTTTAACCATTCGATAATTTTATAAATTATGATATTCGACTAATAAGAACCATCCAATCACAAAACCATGCATGTTATGTCAATATTAAAATTGCATGGCAGACCTTTTGGAGGGAAGACAATCATGAATCACGTAACAAAACATATCACAGCATAGACATTCTTTCGTACGGGGGCTTGCCCATAGCGATAGTGGTAAGTTTCACTCTATTCTGTTTGTAATAATACTGTTTTAGTTTCGTATGTCTTGTGTGTGATGTTGGTGTTGTGTCCACAGGAACAGAGGCAGCTGGAAAGAATAGCTTTAGAGAAGGAACTGGAGGAACAACACAGGAGAGAACTGGAATTGCAACACGGGGCCCGAGCCAACAAGAACAGGGTGGGTACGGAGTGCAACACTGACACTCATACATCGGAAGTCCATGTTTGGATATGTCACTATCTGCTTAATATACATTATTAGTCATGTTCGTTATTTGCATGTCCCTCTGTGGTCAACACTTGAGTATTTCTGTTCTTGGGTGCCAGATAGTTAAGTATCTATCATGCCAATAAGTTATTTCATATTAAATAAACCTTACATTAATACATTTATATTTGTTTATCGAATCATTTATTGCTTATCATACTCTAAAAGTGAAGATAACCAACCAATCATGATATGATTACCACACCTTTATGACTATTGACTGTTAAAAATCTAGATGGGATGCCTATTGTACCTCAATAACTTTTGACTGTTAATAATTCAGTGCCTTGTTTCGGGGGCCAAAAGGTCTAAGCCGTCAATCTTGTGTTAGATTGGTCTGCTGTTGACGAAGATATTGAGGTTTGATTCCAAACTGGTTCTACTGAGAGGAAGGGCAGTTACAAAATAGTTTTCCACACTCCTTTGACACAAATGCATGTGTATTAACTCTCAGTTGATTCCTTCCTCATCCATACCCCATTAAAGTAGTTATCATATATGCATACAACATGAACAGTTAGTAAGGTGCATTGATTAAAAAAATACATTGACCTTTCCGACATGAGTCATAGGGCAGATTATTTCAGCCCCATGTTTCCAGGAAAGGCTCAACCAATTAAAATCCAGCCCGACAAAGTATCTCTTCTGAATTATTAAAAAAAACACGGTGGCATTGCTTTATCAGTTTTATACCGTTTTCATTTGGCTAAAAACAGTGTTCATTTCACCATAAGAAAACCAAGAAAAATCATTGAAAAAATAGCTTGTGTTTGGTGCCAGGAACATAAAACCAAACATTCTCACCCTAATGATGAGCTAAGAATGATCCTGGGCACGGGATGATTCCTGGATGGCTCACTGATTAGAGCATTGGCATACTGAGCCAAAAGTCCCGGGTTCAATTCTCATGTCTAGGTGTCCTTTATCAATTTAAAAAATATTCTCACTCTAGTCATGCAATTCTTGCCTGGCTTAAAAGCGAATATTGAACTATTCTACTAGGGGAATGAATGTAAGCTCTAAAATTTGAAGAGTTTAATCATATTTATACAGTATGTTACATTTCAGCATACAAAACAAACAAATTATTCTAAACCTTTGATTTATTTAGAAAATAATATTGCTTTGTTAGTTTATTAAATTTGATCAAATATACCTTTTTCTTTTATGCCTTGTGTTTTTGTATTTATTATATAGGGAAGAAGGTATAGGAAAGGTGGCTGTAAACATATAAAAGGAATACATAGAAAAACATCCTATAAAGATATGTTTTAAATATATTTGCATCCAATGTCCTTTTCCTGTGTTTGTCCTTAATGTTATTCCTTTTATATATTCCTATTTAACTGTCTATCATTCTATACAAGTTTCCTTTTCTTCCCTTTTGGTTTTTGGTTTCCTCTTTTAGGAAGTCGTGTTGCGTGTTTTACACTCCCTCCTGATGAGTTTCGATCGAATGAAACCCATATAAGGGGATTGGATAGTAATGATAAATTTTCCCAGGGCTGGTCTAAGGCAAATGTTTTATGTGTGGAAAACTCACATTTTGTGCCCTCCTCCCTCTGCCCGATCTGAAAAAACTGTGGCGAATACTCGATATGGCCATTTTAAAACTAGACCCTTTTTATAAATATTTTTACTGGCGAATTTTTTTTAGTAACTAATAAAAAAACTGTATTATATAACAGTCAGACAATGACATAATTGTTTTTTCACCCTTAACATCTTTCAGTTTTTCATTTATTTTATTTTTTGCTTGAAAAAGGTTTGTTGGCTCTTTTTGTTTTATACTATAAAGTGAGGTATACAGTATACTAAACTTTCAAGAATTACAAAAATGTGGATTTTAATTAAGATTATGTTTGGGAAATAAAGAAAAGTAAAATGCTATATTTGGTTTCATTTCCTATTTATTTTCTAAGTACATGAATCCTGAGAGGACTTTCTACTACTCACACAGCGTAATCTCTTTTAAAAAAAATTATCAGGTATATTCTAAATCAGAGGTCCCCAAACTCCGGCCTGCTGGCCAAATCCGCCCCACAGAATGTGTTTAGCTGGCCCACGGATGCTTTGAAAAAAAAAAGTCGAATACCGAAATGATGGTTTTCCTTAATGCACTGTATAAAATCCGCACTAGCCACGTTCCATAAAGTATATTTTGAGCGGAGGGTTCAGTCCGAGGTTCATTTCAGATTTGAGGCAGAAGGGGGTAATTATGTTGGCTGCACAGCTTACATTTTAGTCATGTTTAACCATGGTTATAAGATATACATATATCTAGAACCGAGCTTTTAGGCAACTGTATTTTTAAATTTAATTGTTGATCCTGGATTTTTAAGACTACAAGGCTTTTTCAGTGCATAAGGAAATAACTTGAATTATTTATTTCAGTTTACCTGTATCTGAGCTAAATTCAATTGAGCTTAAATATATTTATTTATAATTGCAAATATCGTTTACATCATGTATTTTTAGTTTAAAAAATATAACTGACTTTATTACAGCGGTTTCCAACATTTTGTAGTTTATGACCACAACTTTTCTCTCTGCGGTCATCGCGACCCTTTGATAACTTAAAAGCGTTCAAATCCTAGTTTTTAAGATTTTTTCACTGTGTATTACTACTAGCCCAAACTATTTACAGTTAACTACACCAATCGTATAGGTAAATTTAGATGAAATGTACCCTCATTTGCTTAGAGGGATATTTAAAATTTTGCATCTTCCTATAGTAATTAAAATCCTTGATAAAGTAAATATAAAGCTAAAACATCTATATTGTGATCCCACACAAAACACGCTGCAACCCCCAGGTTGGAAACCACTGCTTTATTATTACACATTTGGAAGCAATATTTAACTAGTAAGCTCTTTGAGCTGTAGAACTCGCGTGACACTTTATAAAAAAAATTAGCAATTTGGCCATATTTATTTTAAATCATTCTCAGCTGTAAAATAAAGAAATAAAAAATTGAATTTATCAATATTCCTACATTATTTTGATACCTGTTTACCAATGTCCTGCTTCATAACTTCATGGAAGTTGCCCTAAAATGTTAATACTGATATATGAATAAACTATACACTACATATTGTAATCTAGCACGTGAAGGTGAAGGGGCTTTCCCCGACATTGTATGAAATAACTGATGGCAAATTCGAAATAAGCACCCTAAACAACGTGGCTACATGAAATTTCATGGACATTGAACACTAAATAACGAATTTTAAAATGTTTCCCAAATTTGAAAATGTTAAAGGGTGAAAAAAAACTTTATTTTTATTTAATGTACTCTACTTAATCAAAAAGTTATAAGAATTTTAACAATGTAACACAGCCCTAAGTTATTACTCTTCCTTTATTGTTGCTTCGAGCTTATTTAAATTGTTTTCATGAAAGCCCATTTTAATAAACTATGAAATAAGATATATGAGTGTTCAATTAAAACTAGTATAGATACTTATTAGAAAAATTAGTTTGTATTTCAGAGGGCAAACACTATCACTAACCTCAATGTCCTCATTTCATCAGTCAGTTCTTTTGATAAGAAAACAATAAAATGTCGCATAACATTCACTGTATTTATGCCTTCATAATTTAATAAAGCCCCAATTAAGGTATTGGCTTTACAACATAAAATAATTTGTATAATAAAACTGCGACAGTCTAGCACCCACAAACAGGGGCGCCCGCAGGGGTGCAATTGTCCCCCCTGAGATTCTGAGGTTGCATAAATATTAGAAGTTTGAAACATTTTTCTCATATTGTATTATTTTCAAGAGACAAGAATTGCCTTAAAAAGTCTCTTTTGAAGTTTTAATTTAATAGATTCTCCCGAGGGAGGTTACCTGAACCCCCCAATGTGCGGGGGGATATTCTATACTCCCCTATATCCGCCGATTTTCCCCCTCCCTTGGAGAAAAATTCCAAGGGCGCCCTTGGCCACAAAAGTCACATCTAAAAACACTGTAACAATAAACAAAACATTGGCTGACAATGCTGCCACTTCAAGCATTGCTGGCTGAGTGAAATTTTGCTACTGGGCAGCTCCTGTTCCCTTATGATTCATTTCCATACCACATTCGGTATACACTGACTGGCCGTTGTCTCTGCCAACTGACAACGCCACTGCTAGACTACTTGATAAACTAAGCGTTCTGTAATCAACTACAGAAGGAATCTCCTTTCATTGTTTGATAATTTTTGAAGTTGGAAATATTTTGTAGCGTATGCATCAAAAGTTGGGAAATTTTAGATTTGTCTGTACAAGAATGTGGTTAAGGACTTACATAATAGAAAATAATGGGGTACAGAATAAGCCTAGAATTTCCCAACTCCAAATCTCACAAGATTCCCAACTTTCAAGCTTTTAACCAACATTGCTGGGGAAGGGGGGTAACCCCCCCCCCCCCCCCC
>CABEEJ010000001.1:6642-58409 GCA_901482245.1 Timema douglasi | reverse complement strand
CCCCCCCGGTGAGACACCCTTGGTTATAATACAATTAGGATGATATCTCATTTTCAATCGATAATATTGATAAATTGTTCAACCTTTCCTTAGAAGAAGTTGATCTCAGATATGTTTTTATTAACTTCAACTTGGAAAAACTTCTCTCGGCTGAAGCATTTGATGTAGGTATGGTGAGTATAATCCTTAAAGCCACCCACACATTTATATAAGCATATTTTGAATTGATACTTGACAGTACACGTTGTACAATCAATGGAGTTCAATGGGTGCGTCGCGCCGAACAACCTTCAAAATGTATTTACTTTGTTAGTTTATTTTAATGCAGTAATTTGAAATAAAAAAGTACTCTGTTCGATATGTATGTAAATATTAATTCAAGAAATAGGCATTCTTCTTACAAATTACTTTCTTTAATCATATTTATAATTTCTCAGATAAAAACAAAAAATATATTTTATTTGGCAATTTTGGCGCCCCCAATTTTTTTTTGTGTATGCGGTTGCACACTTCGCACATGCCTTAGACCGACCCTGAATTTTCCTCAAGAGGCAACCATTACATCTTTGTCCAGTGGCATCAATGTAAAGGGTAAACTGTGTTCTTCTTTTCATTGTAAAAGCCATGTTATGATCTTTCCTTCTATATGTTTCAATTCATCTTTACTCTTCTTCCTTATATAATACAATTACTTGAAAGCAAAAAGAGGTTTACCTTTTAGAGATATATTAAATCGGGTTTTTTAATATCTATTCATTAATTGTTCAGACCTTTTATTATGCCCTTTTTAACAACTTTAATCCTTCTTTAGAGTAAAATTTTATCTTTAAAAACATTCACTTTAAAAATGCCTATTAAAAATCAGGCAAAACATTGTCTAGAATAAGTTCAATATGCAGGGGAAGACACTCCCTTTTCCCCTAATAACTAATCTATAACTAACTTGCATTTTCTAGGTGCCATGCTCACAATAGATTAGACTATTGCTGATAGGGAGGTCAGGGTTTGACTCCCAGTCAATTGTAGTGGTATTTTTTCCTAAATGGTTTTCCACTCTCCTAAGTAAATGTGGGAATACTTTATCTGATTTCAACTTTCTTCATCCATAACATATTAGCATTTTTAAAACAGCCTAAAAAGGCAGTAGGACACTTGTATATAATGACACAAATGGTTTTATGAAACCTCACTCTTAAGGTTATTAGTGCATTGAAAATAAAATTAATGCTTTGTAACTGCTTTAAATCAATTTTCATTCACAGTCAGTAAATGATCTTCTATCACGGTTAGTCACTACTTTTCATTACACATAAACTATTATCTCTACCCAAAGTTCACATTTTTTATTCCCAGCGAAGTCAAATCAAATATATGAAATATTCCTAAAGACAGATCAAAGTTTGATTTAAATGTGTTGTGTTGGAATAAACTAATATATTGTGCATATTTATTTAGATCATCATTTTTAAAAGGATTTACATCACAATACAAAATGACAAAAGTTGAAAATTAATTTTTTTCTTAACCTTGAATTCTTTTTAAATGTTTAGAGAAGTTAAAGTCTTTTAAGCTTTTTCCTTATAAAATATTATGGACATATGTCTTAGACCATGCAAAATATCAAAATTATAGATTGTAAAAAATCTGTTTATTAAGAATTAAAACTACATTAAAATTCTATTCGGTTTTAAGAGACTCAATTGGAAGTGAGTAAGTGACCCAACAACAATTAGAAGCAATTAAGGTGGGTGTGTAGGAAGGTGAGACAAGATTAATGTTTTTGCAGTTTTTATATCAAAATACTTTTTGGTCAAAATAAATCAAATATTCCTTAATTACAAACATAGAGTTTAATTTTATTCAGATGGTGATATTAACATTTCTTGAATATTTGTCAGGGGTCTCCAGGAATTATTGACAACCTTTTTTCTTCATTTAAAAAGTTTCTCGTCTTATGCCACTATGCTCATGACAGATATTCAACATTTGTTTTTATCATCATGTGAAGAAAATTAAACTCTAGGTTTCTACTGGAGCAATATTCTATTTATTTGGAAACTAAAATGTTTTGCTATAAAAACTCGTGGCCCCTATACTCCCACCTTAAAGGAGTAAGAAAGAGAAAGATGGCAGAATTTTACTAAGCTGACCCAGCCACAGGCTAAAAACATTTGACGATGATGATGATGATGATGTTGTATATTTTTGTGCAGTTGTTGGAAGACTTAGCTGTGCAACAAAGTCACCTGGAGAGTGAGATCATGAGAGTACAAATGGATCGAGAAACTGATAGGTTGCATCTTATCAAGCAAATACAACAAGGTAGACACATCTTATGATGTGTATTTGTTTTTTTGTAATTACTTTTGAACATTTTTAGAGAGTATGGCAACTTTTGTGGCATTGCAGTGTGGAATCATATTTTAGGCAAGTGTTTCTTGCATTTGATATCAGACATTGTTTTTGGAAAGCCTAAATTAGTGGTTTCCAACCTTTTGCAAGATTTGACCACAATTTTGTGACCCCTGAAAGTGTTCATAGCCTAGTTTTTAAATTATTATGATAATGGATAAAAAGTCAAGTTATTATATTTGTTAGTTTCGGATATAGCCGTATCTAAATATAATATTTGTCCTGGATAGCCCAGTGGTAGAGCATTGACTTACTAACTTCAAATGTCCCGGGCTCTATTCCTATGTCCAGGTGTCATTTTTCAATCTAAAGAATATTTCAAAATTATTATTTTCACTGGTTCTTACTACCCATCAGATCTATTTGTATTTTATTACATTTTTGGGGTAGGTAAAACTGAAAGAAAATGCACCTTTATTTGCATGGAGGGAGAAGGAAACCGTCTGGGAAAAATCATCCACGTTAGCCACGTTCAGAATTTTAATCTGAACTCATCACAGACAAACCAAATGAGCATGACATTCTTGATTTAATTATTATCAATTGCCTATAATATAATGATTATATGATTGCTACTAAGATTTCTCAAAAGAGAATCAAGGATAATGGTGGGTATTTTGAAAGTTACACTATCAGTGCCACTCACCTAAACACACGACTGCTAAAGTAAACTAAGTCATCAAGAAAGTAGAAACGACAAGAATGGAATAGCTGATAAAAATCTCAAAAGTAGCGTGTCGGTTATCATTTTAACCTCTTAAATTTTTATATGAATTCTGCACCATCATGTAATCATTATAATCACTTGAAAAAGTAAGCATAAAACTTAAACATCAACAAGTATTACGAACTTACCCAAAACATGCTGCGATCCCTAGGTTGGAAACCACAAGTCTAAATTAACACATTCTCTTACTACTGTGTTTTTGTAGAAATGTGTACTGTTGATCAACATTATATTTAAGAGGAAGTGACATTTTACATTTGTATATTTAGATATTGAAAATGAATATGAATTTTCAATTCACTTACGAATCTTGAATCCAAATCCTAGAAAAGTTGGTAAACTTAAGTGGTTACTTAACTATATTAATTCTTATTTTCCTATAGAAAATATAAATAGTAAATGCATTTTTTTTAAATTGGGTGTTAAGATGTATTCATTAAAACCAAAAAGCAACAACATTTTGCTACTCTCTTATCACAACTTAAGAATTAATCTATTAAAGTAAACCTTTTAAGTTTACCATATTTTCTAGCACTAGGATTCAAGATTCATTGGTGAAATAAAAATTCTGATTTGTAAAATAGTGATAACATAATAGTTTGGGGTTTGGTATTTTAGTTTGCCTTATAACTATGCTGTGCAATACCAACGTCCACCAATAAGCGTTTTAAAATCTCCAAAACAAATTCTAGCTCAAAAATTATTTTTTATTCGAATTTTGACTCTGATATTTTCCCTTGTACCATCCTTATTAAGTTAATATCACAAAATGCAATTATTGTATTATTGAAATAGACAGATATGGAAAGGAAATAAACATTGAGAAGTCAAAATTGATTGGGATTTCATAAAAATATAGAGCCGCTGAAAATCGAAATTGGAAACCAGGAGTTGGAAAACATTGAGCAGTTCAAGTACCTGGGAAGTCTGCTGACAAAGGATGCTTTTTGGACCAAGAAAATTAGGTCGAGTATCGCCATGGCCAAGGAAACTTTCAAAAAGAGGAGGCTATTGCTGACCAACAAATTGATTTTGAAACTGAGGAAGAAATTGATGAAATTCTACATTTGGACCATCACACTCTATGGAGGAGAAACTTGGACTCATAGGAAGATGGAAAAGAAATACTTGGAGAGATTTGAAATATGGTGTTGGAGAAGACTTGAGAATATCAGGTGGACAGAGAGGGTGACAAATTAAGAAGTCCTAAGAAAAGTGGGTTGGAATTTTTTTTGAAGCAAAGCAGAAGCTTAGATTTGTTTTGAAGCCAAGTTGAAGTTTCAACGTTTCACACTTCTTATTATTTATACTATCTATGTAAAGTTACAGTTACGGATCACATGACTTTATATATACATACTCTAAAATGGTTTTAGCAACTTTTAAAACAAAAAAAAATATTGTTGTAATTTAGGGCCCGTCGACACAATGAGTGTCACTAGGGCAATCTAAAAAAAAGTTTTTTATATCTATATCAGACTGTACTAGGATTGCTGTGTTCATTTCCAACCGACGTCATAATTCAGTTCAAAATTTAGGAGAGTGCACTAATGATAGATTTTTCTTAATATCTATAAGAGAATTCGAATGCACTTCCTTAAGATTCACCTTTTCCATCACATGTCTTTAAATCAATATAAGCTATGAGCTATCACAAACAATTAGAAGTAAGAGACACATTGTTTAAAAAAAACCCACCTGCTTTAAAAAATATGGGACCTCTTGAATTTTAGCTTATTTTACTGTTAGGCTTAACACCATAGTTTCATAGTATTATAAAGGAAATTAATGAAGAGGGTAAGAAAGAATAACTGCAACTACATTTACTTGGAAGGAGGGTGATAACTGCAGGTTTGGGTCATAGTAGGGCACATAATATCCTGCATAAGAATTACAATTAGGATGTAATCCTCGAATCCCTAAGGATGTTTGAGATTTAAGAATTTGAGAGAATATCAAATGCAAGGTTCAAAAAAAAAAAAAGATGGATATTTTGCTGTAAAACATTGAATTGGAAAGGGTTTTAGAGCTCTAATATTTCTTATTTGTCGCTCAGCCCCAACATTATTGTAGGACAAACTTAACAATCATACCCCAGACAAGGAATTTATCACTTAACTGAATGTGAAAATGTTATAATGAATACAATAAAAACCCGCTTCGGTGACCATATGGTCTAAGGTGTTATTCTCATCATAAATTAGACCATTCTTTCTCTTTTCTATAATCCTTTTATATTTTTTATTTCCTCTTTAAGTTCATAATATTATTTTCCAATATATGATTTAAAGATTTTTACATAAAATGAAGATTCTGATTCGTAAAATGGTAGATTGGACCCAACTCTAATTACAATTGAAAGGTACAGGGCAAAAAGGGGGAAAATCACATTACACATTTTCCAGTATAGCCACTTGTATATGTCAAACCTCCTAAAGAATACTGTTTTAAAATCATTTTAATTATGACAGAGACCGCTTTTACCCATAATCTCAAGCTCATTATATAAAGGTCTCATGATTTTCAATCCAAGGCCCGCAAAATTACCACTTCAGATATTTACTTTAACTAATCAACTAATAAAATAAATACATATTTTATTTACGTTATTTTATAAACAATTTTTGTCTTTTACTTTAAGATTTTTTATACAAATCGTGCTACGTCCTGCTATTAAAATTCTAAAAATAGGAAAAAACAACAGAGAACATCCTTCATGAGAAATCCTAATCCTTAGTGTGGGTATAAGTTTATGAAAATGAGCTAATAGGAATATTTTAATGTTAATTTCATTCAATCCTAATACTATCACTACAGCATTGCGGCCCGTGAACCAATCAGAGACAGAAATGTTGGCCTTTGGACTTAAAAAGGTTGAAGATCGCTGGTCTAACAGATGGGAGCACTAATTTGAGTAAAAATTGGAATTCTTCCTTTTTCCCATATACTTTTAAATATTTTTTTTCCTACCTTCTCGTTCCAGTGGAACTCACAGCGGATGCGGTGATATCTCAACTGCTGGCCCTATCTGAGATTTCCCGCGACTCCTCGCAGTTGCAGCACCTGCTTGAACAGGAGTTGAAGGAAGAGGATAGACTGCTCAACATGCGCCAGGAGGAGTACCAGTCGCTACGTCGCAAGGAAGTGCTCAGTAAGACAGGCAACAACCATTCATTAAATAAACTTTGGCCAAAACAAAGTATTTATCTTTATATACATGTTTTTATATTCCTACTTTCAAGGTTGTGCAAAGTGCATTTTTTCATTTTGAAGTGAGCCAAAATCGAATACAGTATAGGAAATATTTTGGAAGTCAAATTGAAGTTCTAATATCTTTTATTGATTCTTTTATGCTAGAGTTTTTATTTAATATCCGTATTTATATATATACCTTTAGACACTATAACCATTTAGAAAATGTTCTATTGCACAATTGTTTGTAAGAAATAATTTTAGGCTGATAAATTAAGTTGTTACCATTCACAACTTGTGATTCAATCAATTCAGATTTTGTTTAGTGAATATTAATTTGTAAGGCACATAACAGCTCAAAATGGCAATAATTTAACATAGATGACTATTTGTGAAGCTCATAAATTGTCAAAAGCTTTTTTTAAAGGGATGGAGGGATATTATTTTAAAGCCAAGTTGTGGTTATCGAAGTTTCACACACCATAACTATTTTAATTAAATACACAGTATAGTTAGTTGTTGATAATTCTTGTATTGATGCAGCCTAGAAATCTTATTGATATTAATAAAATATAATAACTATTAGTAAGCATCCTTAGTTAATGTTTTGAGCATGTGGAAGTACATTTAATTTATTGCACATTTGTCTCTAAATATCACCTTAATGGGGATTAGCATTTTATTTAAGATTATGAAAGTGACTAATTTGTAAATGATCATACATCAAAAGTAATTTGTGATGATTATTTTTTTACTATTATTTTTTATGTAGGTCTAAATGCTTTGGTGGTTGCATCAAATAGGGTGTCACTCTTACAGTAGATTGTATTGCAAATGAAATATCGGGTTTCATATAGCTTTCGTGTGTTCTGAGGTTTTTTTGCTCTTGACGATTTTCTGTTCTCCCTCCACACAAATACGAATACATATCCAGGTAACCAGAACAAGCAGAAAGCTGTGGCATCAAAAAGATTTCTGTAAGCGAATAAAATGTTTTATCTCTTCACATTTTGTAACTTTTTATTACAGATTGGGGTGACCTGGTGGTCTAGGGGTAAGGTGTCGGACTTCTGTGCTGGGGGTCCGGGGTTCAATCCTCGGTCCCGGCATAGATTTATCTGATTACCAAACCCTTCCTTCACCTCTGACAAGACGTGTATTAATCATAACTTGTGAATGTGTGGAAAGCCAGGCCTCCACCGTGGTTCGGATTCCACGTTAGACTGTAGGTCCTCCATTTCATCTCACAATCACCCTACCATTACACATTAGCGTAAGTGCGTATAACCCGAACGGGTAGTAAGACGCGGTGCTAATAATAATACTATTACAGATGGAATGGAAGCTCTCTTAGAAGAGGAATGTCGCAGGGAGGCCAAACTAAGAGAGTACGAGGAGGGAAGAGCTGAAGCTACTAGAACGCTGCTTAGTCAGTGAGTGCATACATCTTTTATAGTTTGAGTCACATGATGTGTATAAAAATAAAGAAACATACATGAACCATTTAAAGAGAAAACACAGCTTGGCAGCATCAACAGTATTTTTATTCTCTTCTCAAGTAGCTTGCAATATTCTCTTTGAGACAACACTATTCTATTATCTTTAGGGTCTAATTAATATTTGGTCACCATTTTTGGCCCTTAATAGAGGGTTAGTTTACAATAGAATTAATAAAATGTATGTAATTGTTTGGATTAGGAGGGATAGCCGGTACATTTATCTTAGTGATACTGGAGTATAAATAGTTAAGTTAAAATACAAAAAAAACAACATAATTTTTAAGGATAATCTTTTATTGTCATAGACAGCTCCTTCAGATCAAGAGAGTAGACTAATGTTTTTGGTTGGACTGCAAGATTGACAGTCAACAGCTGATTCTTTTTTAAGTTATAATTTTGCTGTTGAAAGTCAACTTTGCAGTCCAACCTAGTGCACAAATCTACTTTCTTGACCTGAAAAAGATATTTCTGGCCATGAAAGCTTGTCCTTAAAAATGTGTTTGTGTTTTTTTAGTGTTTTCTCTAAACAATTTCTACTCCAGTACCACTAATCTAAGTGTGTTGGTTATCCCTCCTAATTCAAATAATGATTTAGCATAGTGCTCTATTCCAAATAACCTTAATATGTATGAAATAAAGTGCACTAAGCAAAACTTAATATGTAATAAATAAATATTATAGAATTATAGAAAAATAAAACACAAATGAAAGTAGAAACACTAAAACGTATATACACACACACTTTAATATTCTGATGCTTTTTATTATTTCTTCAGGAAGTAGTAGTAATAAGTCTTACATATTATACAAGGTTTATAAATACTATTTCGGCATTGTTGCCTTTATCAAACACAAAGAAGAAGAGAGTACAAATAACACAAACAATGGAGTAATCCATTGTTTGTGTTTATTTGCCGAAATATTATTTTATTTGTGTTAAAATGTGTGTGTGTGACTACTTCTACTATAGAAGACAGAAGAAAGGAAGATGTCACCTTTGTGCATTGGATTCTTCCCACATTTTTCCTCTTTCCCTAGGTGGGCTCTCTTCATCAAATTTATTCTTAGTAGTTTATTTTTCCTTTTTCTTTAGTTTTATCAATTTCCTTTATTATAACATATTATACAATAAAATTAATGGTAATTAAATTTTGCTAACATATTTATTCATTGGTTCTTTAAATAAAATGGCTATTAACGACTTAATTAGCGACTTAATAACTCTGGAGGAATTAAAAATAGAGCTGGGCCAAATCACTTTTTTCTCGATTCTTAATTTAATTTAATTTACGAATACCGAATTCTGAATCCAAATCTTAGAAATTATAATGTAAAGCATTAAGAGGTTATCTTTTCTATAGGTGTATGATTTTCTTTTCCTTCAATCACGATTTTGTTCACATTAAGGGCTAAATTAATGGTCTGGAGCCTGGTTGTTATGTTTGGCATATAATGTTGTTTGGTTAAACCACTAATAAGCTTCATAATATTCCTATAGAAAAATAATCCATGTTAAAAATTTGTAACTGTTTTTCTTAAGAATTTTCAAATACTCGAGTCTAAAACATTCTTAATGATATGAGGGTTTTGAAAGTCCCATCCCCAACAAAAAGGATTGTTTTCTAGGATGTGCACTAGGGGTGTTTGAAGTCCAATTTTCAATCCAGAGCGAACTCAAATCGAATATATGAAATGTTCTCAGAGCTGAATCGAAATTTAAATATATATTTTTAGTTGATTTATGTTTTAATTTTTTTTATATTTTGGTTAACTTTCATATATAGTTTTATGCACTAAAATTACGTGTATATGATCTTTGTTAAAAAATGAAATTTTGCTCAGTTTTTCCAATATGGCTGGCAACGCGCAGGTCTTTCAAAGGAGATAACTTAGTATGTTTATCAGACCCCTGAAATAAAGGAATCAAAACAATTTCCAGGTTTCCCCTAATTATTTCCGCTAAATGACCGTTTTGGCCCTCTGGCGCTTGGGATATCTAGTGCACAATTGTTTGTATTATCACACTATTATCACAACTTACAATTCAATTACATGAGGATTTTTTCTATGTATACACTGATTTGTAACTATACAACAGCTCAGAGTGTCGATAATTGACCATAAATGGAGGATTATAGCTGTAAATATATTTAATAGCTAATCTTTGTAATGGTTGAAGCCAGATCTTTTCCAAACATAGTTGAAATTGATATTAGTTTTGAAGCCATTCAAAGTTTCAACACTTTGCACACCCCTAATGTGCATGCACCCACATCACTGTGGAGAAAGGAGAGGAAAACCGACATTCATAGTGGTGTTATTTCCAACTAAATATACTAACATTGAAGCACTGTGTGTTAATGACATAACTATATTGTAGAGAGGTGGAGACGGACAAGCAGCTGGCTACCCTGCTGTTTAGCCAAGGTCAAGCACAAAGCGAGCTGGTGGGGCGACTACAGAAGGATGAGGAGCTCCAGCGAGCCGCTGTAGCAGCCCTGCTGGAAAGAGGCGATGCTCGTAGTTGGGCTCTGGTCCACCAGGTGGCAGTAGTGGAATCTCAGTTGGCTTCCCTCACTGCCTTGGAGATGGAGCGGAAAAAGCTGGAAATGAATGAACAAATAGTATGATATTCTATTTTGTCTTTTTTAATTTTAATTTAAACTTGTAACTTAAGTACATCCTGACCTTATAGCTAAGTCGGTAAAGCGAGTTTGATTTCTGGCAAAGACTGAATATTTGCCAATTTGAAATAATGAATGGTATCTTTTTGCAAGAGACTAAATTACTTGTGTAAAGTGTTAATAACCACAAAAGTATGGATGGTCCCTTGAATCCTTAAGAATATTCGAGGATTCAAGAACACTTCAGATTCGTTCTCAAATTCTTTAAAAAAATAGTTTTTAATTATATCAAGTGAGATTTTTGTATAGTTCTAATACTGCTTATTTATGCTTCAGAACCAATTATAATTATAGCATAAAATCAACAACCAGGCCCCAGGCCCCAGACTGGTAATTTAACACTTAACTGAATGTATGAATGTTTTAATAAATGGATTACAAGAAAGATTGTTAGTTACTCTTTCAAGGTGTCTACCAATACTAGAAATATACTTAATTTTATTTTTGATACTGGAAATATTGGAATATAGTGGAATTTTGAATTAGATACTGGAAAAATATTAAGCATTTTTACATTGAGCGAAATGTTGGATTAAGTATTTTGAGACCCCTAATATTATTTACACTACTGATAGTTCTATTTTGACCGCCCCTCAATTACTCCCCCTCTGGTCTATCTTGTTTGTCACAAAATTAGATGACCTTGTAGATGACCTTGCAGTGGGGATGTTTGCCTCACTGCTGACCTTTCTATTCTCAGTCTCTGCACTAAACCCTCCCTCCCCCTCCCCCTTGCATACTAGAGAAAGAAACAACTGTTTTGACCACACTAGCAGCCAACATACCCCTACCACCTCCTCCATGTTTAAAGATTGGCTGTGGTTACAAAAAGTGGATTGTGATAAAGGTAAAGGTAAAGGTAATTGTTTTTTGTGTACAACTAACTTTGATACACACAACATGGTAATATAATTTTAAAGTTTAGTAGCAAACTATCAAATTATAAATAAATAGTTAAAACAAGGAGAACAATATTATCTAGCCCTGTGATTTCTTCTTTTTCCAACATTAATACTTATATCCATAATAATCTTGTTAACGTAGTTATTAATTTTTAGAAAACTATATAAAAAATAATAGACTATCAAATAAAATTTCTAATCTAAGACAATTGAAGTAAAAATAGTTCTGCTTTATATAGTAAACTTCAATTTTAAATATTCACACTTTGAGTCGGTTTCAGGAGTATCTCATATTATTTGATTTGACTTAGCTTTTAATTGAAAAACTGGACTTTGCCCACCCTTAGTGTTTATCAACATATTTTATATCCAAGTGGATTAACAGATTTTGAGATTAATGTAAAAAACAAGTTGAATCGTGCTGATATCCTTTGATTGGTTCAGAACTTGTCACATGATTATGTTAAGTCCACAGTAAAGTGTATTAGATTATTTTATTATTCCTTTGTTAAATATTTGTTTCAGTTCGACTTGTCTGAAAAAAGAGTGGCGCTTTCAGCTATGTTGGTAGATCTTCTCTCCCAGCAAGCGGACCGCCGCAGACAACTGCTCAATACCTTAGACGAAATGGAACGACGGCGCTGGATATCTGACCAAGTTAGAGCCGGTTGCGTTTTTTTACGTGGTTCATTTACAAGTATAATTATTATATTGTGGAGGCCATAGGGATGAAACCCGCCTCGGTGGCGTAGTTGGCTAATGCGCTAGTCGTGTTGTGCTTGACTGCTGAGGACGGGGAAATCGAGGTTCGAATCTTGGTCGGGTGAACTGGGGGTGGTTTTTCCTAAATGGTTTTCCACTCTCCCTCCACGTAAATGCGGGTTCACTTCCTCTAATTCAACCTTCCCAATTCCTAATCCATTAGCGTAATTAGTACTTAAAGCGTATAACCCGAACGGGTAGTAAGACGCGGTGCTAAAAATAAATAGGGATGAAGTTTGTGAGGAACATGTTAACTGCCACAAGAAGAAACATGATTAGGAATGAGCCTATCTGGGCGGAGAGAGTGGGAATACAGGGAGTATATGAGATAGCAGAGGAAGCAAGGCTGAGATGGCATGGTCATTTAACAAGGATGGAGAAGGTGGGAATGCCAAAGGGAATAATGGAGATGAAGTATGTAGAAAAAAGATCATAAGGGAGACCAAGAAAAAGATGGGAGGAGCAGATAACATAAAGTCTACAAGTGATAGTTGAAGAATATAGGCGATCATAGAATGAAGAATGGTGGTAGGATAGAAGAAGATGGAGGAATTTTATTAAACTGACCTGGCCACACGTTGGAAACAATTGCTGATGATGTTGAATGTATTCATTACCATTAATTCAACACTTTTACCAATGATATTTATCAAATATGTAGTGGAGATAAATATGTATTAATGTTTGGTGAAATCTGAATCTTATTTTTGCCTATAACTCTTATCCTACACCTTAGCTCAGTTGATAGCATCGATCTCTACTGAGCTAAGGGTTCCGGGTTCGATACGACAGCATGGCATTTTATTTTTATAACATTGTTCTTGTTAATGAATATCCATTAACTCTTGTGTCTTATTAATTCTATCTTTTGTGTGAAAGGTTAGTGAAACACCATGAAAGTCAAATCCAATGGTTTTAAAGAAAATATATGTTTTGTTTTACTACTTACTCAGGCTGTACACATAAAAAAGTGTTTAAATACATGGGTAAAGTGAATATAACATATTTTGGTGATAAGCTACAAATATTAATGTTAAGAAAAAATAAATGTAATATTTAGTTTGATGTTAGATAAATATACTCAACATCAACATACTATTTTGACTCAAAATTAAATAGAAAAATATCCAAACTTCGATTTGGCTTCGAGAATGTTTCCCATATTTGACTCAACTTCTCTTTGAACCAAAAAAAGTTGACTTTTCATAACCCCTAGTTTATATCCACCTTTGAGGTTACCTTCTTCCAAATATAATGAAATTATATTTTTTTTTAAATTGTATTTTTGAATCTAAAATTTTTTAATCCTTGAATCTCGAAGAATGCTAGATGTGACTTTTGACCATGCTGTAGAATGTCTTCTATCAATGCATTTGTTTTATTAGAGATACGACGCTTGAATCCTCGAATCCCCCTAATCCTCTGGTATTAAAGAAATTCAAGATTCATAAAAATCACAAAAATTATAAAGACCTTAACTTCAAATAACAATTTTAAGCATTATTGATGAAAAAGGAATTATATAGACTTTTGTAGTCGGTATGGTAACAAAATCACAATATAATTAATTTACTAAAAAAATTATTCTACCGTTATTAGTTATTTATATCTTAATAGACTTAACAAACAAATTATAATTTGTCAGTGGTACCAAGCTTTAAACAACTTTATTTAAATTAAATTTTAAATAATTTCCCTTTAACTAAAATTGTACATTTTTAAAGATTTAAGGATTCAAATTTGGATCTTAAAGAAAATTTAAGATTAGAATTTGAGAAATATATGATTCGACATCTATCTCTAGTTTTAAAATAGTATTATACCAGTTGTCAAATCTTATTTGATTAAAATTGATATATGGATACATGCTTTGCTAACAAATTGGAAATCATTCACTAGGTATGCTGGCGGCCGGGGTTCAATCCTCGGTCCCGGCAAAGATTTATCTGATTACCAAACCCTTCCTTCACCTCTGACAAGACATCTTGTGAATGTGAGGAATGCCAGGCCTCCACCGTGGTTCGGATTCCACGTTAAACTGTAGGTCCTTCATTTCATCTCACAATCACCCTACCATTACACATTAGCGTAAGTGCGTCTAACCTGAACGGGTAGTAAGACGCGGTGCTAATAATAATAATAATACATTCACTAGGACCAAGTAGATGAGGCTCAGCACAGACAACCTAGGGGGAATTGAAGCACTTTTAGGGAGGAAATACATTGAACAATTAGGAAATCACGTTAAAAATCAGCTTAGAATTGAAAACATTTTTCATTTCATTACCTTTTCCAAAGTAAGTAAGATAATTTTTTCTTGCACTATTGGCAACAGTGACTACTGGCCAGTTGTAATTCATTTACTACGGAACCTGCCAAAAGTAAGATTCACGTGTATATGAACATGCTTTTTTTTTTTAATTCCGTACCATTTCTCCTCTCGCCCCTCTCCCTCAGCTAATATTGCAGCCATGTTCAACACCACCAAAACGCTAACAAAATAGCAACTTAAAAATGATACATAGATCAAGGAAGAATCTCAGGTGGTATTTAGCATAAATTACATTCACATCTATCCAAAAGTAGCTACACTGGAATTGTGTACGATTGTACCATTTGCTTCTATGCACATATTTCTTTGAATATAGATTTTCAACTCTGATTAAACAGCATTGTCTATGTGATGTGGATTGAGATATATGGTGTGATTTTTCAAACATAAAACCTAATATTCAAGAACCGAGGAAAATAAAACCGTGCCAGCCATAACTAATTTTCACTCAAGCATATAACATGAACGGATAGTAAGACACGATGCTAGACAAAATAAAAAACGATCCTTTTGTTTTGTACCATTATGCTGCCAGTGTTGCATTGGTTTTTGTATGAAAAAATAAATGAATAGAAAAAAACACCATTTTAAGATATTTATGATTATCAAAAAAAAAAATGTTAGGTGGGAGGGGAGGGAGATTTGATGATCTACCAAGGGAGTGAAAGAGTTTAGGATCCACTGATATAGAATATGAAAGCTATGCTTATTTTGTATTTTTGAGTTTCGATTGTTTTGTCAGGAGAAAGGTGAGAAGAGCGATGAAGACTTCTGGCTCCTCCAATACCAGAGACTGTTAGACTCCCGCCCGTACAGTCTGGTGGAAATGGAACGTTCACTTGACCCCATGTTAGCTCAACACCTGGTGGTGCATGGTGCCATACACTGTCTCCCTTTCTTGGCTCAGTGGGTCTACTCCGCCCAGGACCTACATCAGCTCAATGACCACAAACTGAGAGAGGCAAGCTATATTTCATGTTGGTCGAAAGATTTGAAACTTTTAAATGCCACATAATCTTAAGGTGAGAATTAGGGGTGTGTGAGTATTTGAAAATTCGAGGTCAAATCGAGTTTTGGTAGCTGCTCAAACTTGATTATTACAAAGCTCAAAAAAATGTACTCAGAGTTTTCGATTTTTTCTTAAAGTTCTGATTTTAATTATTTCGATTCAATTTTAAGATTTCATTGTGTTTGTCCCCCTTTTATATGTTTCTATCCACCTTTCCTGTACCTTCTTCCAAATATAATTTAATAGCAATTGTAATACCTCATTATTTTCTTTTGTATAGTTTAAAAAGAAGTAATTTGTACATTTATATCAAATGTATTTAAAAATCTGATTTTGTTTGATAATTTCTTTCACAAAAATTTTTCATTCTATAAAATTTGTTTTTACTCAGTTTTATGTTTAATGCTATTACAAAAATCCAACTTGAAATATTTCTAGTACAAATATTTCCCAGGTACAAATATTTATCTATATTCCTCTAACTTGAAAAAATCCATTGTTCTCATTCATACTGGACTCTAAGTGAAAAACCTATTCGGAACCTATTGGAACACAGGCTAATGCCAGTATTTTTGCAGTTTTTATATTCCCAAAACTTTTTTTGAGCACTTAAGTAGAATACTACTTCAATAGATAAGCTTAGTTTAATTTTCCACATAAACACTCAACAGTTCTTGGATATTACATTTTAGAAAACATTCTAAAGTAGATTAAAGTAAGGAGTAGTAATTCAACTTAAGACTTAAATAGAAAATTCAGTGATAGCTATAATAAATATATAGATTTACAATTAAATGAATTAGATGGTTATAAAATTGGTGAATGAATTGAGTGAATATAATATTCAAAAGATTGATTATATTATACTTTTAATGAACAAGAAAATGTGACGTATTAAAATTATTTTAATAAATTAATATAACATATTAAAATATTAGTTACAAAACTTGGACACAATAAATTGACGACAAAAACACAGTTTTAAGATCAACATTGTTGTAAAATAGATTATACAATTAGAATTAGTAAGTTAACATTACTCAATGAAGTTCAATAAAGTAGTAAAATGATCTTGTACAACGAATTGGGGGAATAGAATTGTTTTCAATTTTAATCTTAAGTCTTATCTTGTTCTTGGAGATTGGTCATTGACATAGTTAAATTTGATGAGAAACTTTTTAAGTGAAGGGAAATGTTCTCATTAAATTTCAGGATGCTTATGAAAAGCTATGTCCACTGCTAGCAGCAAGGTCAGTTGGTGAATCTATCATTCAGCAAAATGCATATACTAAGACAATGAAACAAGTTTAGCAAATTAAGCGCTAAATAGTAGTGTACCACACATACTTGTTTGCTCCTTTATTTAAATTATACTTATAATTCGTAAGGGAATAAAATAATATACATTGTTAGTGAAATCTAATGAGAATAAAAATAACATCACCTTTGACCTTGCTCACCCTTCTCTACCCTCCACCGCCTGCCCGCCTAAGCTACCAAATACCCGCGGTAGGTGACTGATGACTTATCACTCAATCAGGCCTTTAGCCAGGTTGAATTATTAGATTTTTTCTTCTGCCCCTTATCTAGAACTCTGACACATTATCTTAGCCCCTAACACCTCAACTCTTTGTGCTTACACAGACACTGCCTCACTATAGCACATACTGATAGTGTGGGTGTTGAGTGTCATCAGCCTTAGTTTTTCATACAAATGAAACTACCATATCAGAACCAGAATGTACTAAAAATTCAACAAAATTGTTGGACTTTTCCCTACCCCAAATTTCCCCAGGACTGTTTTAATTTCCCCTGAACCTCGTTCACGTGTTTGGACATATTTAACACCACTAAACAACTTAAGCTAAAATATGAAGATTTTTTATTTATTTTGTTAAATTGTTCTAATAAATTAAAAAAGTGAAATATGTTGCTGTGTATAACTTTTATTATTGCATTTCTTTAAGCTAATGAAAATAGTCTAGGAGTATAATTTGAATGAGACTTTACTATTTGTAGGCTGGGGTAACACTGGCACAAGACAGGGCAGCCATCTTGGAAGCAGTGAACTCATTCCTGGAACAGTTGGCTAGACAGTTGGCAGCTCCTGAAGACAGTGGGGCCTCCGCTCCAGCTCTGGAGGCTGAAGGGCCCATGGGTGTGGCAGAGTGCGCTGTTTGCTTGGACAACACTGTGAGTTGAGACCTAAAGCAGGGGTTTCCAACTGGAATGTGACCTGCGATATTTTTGTTTTTTGCAGACCGCGAAGTTTCTTGGTAAATTAATTTACTCTAGTGAAATTGATATTTTTAGCCAAGAAAAGGAAAGTTTTGACTTGCTTGGGAAAAATCCATGTAAGCTCCAACTGATGTTCATTCAGTAATAAACTTAATCACTCTATATTTTTATAATAACTTGTAGGTATAACCCCATGAGTCCCATTTCTTTTCATCCTAAGCTGATTATGATGCAGCCCACCACTAGACTCATGGATTCAGTTGTGTCACTCCAACACTTTTAAGTTGGAAACCTCCGACCTAGTGTTAGCTCTAATTGGGGCAAATCAGTGGCGTTTGGTAGCCTTGGTAGCTGAGAAAGCAACTATGTGGATACGGGATGGAGCAGGGGTACTCGAACTGGGTGTCACCGCTATAAGGAAAAACTAAAACTTAAAATTCATAATGAAATACAACATGCAAAATTTCAATAAATGTACCCGTATATATTTTAAAGAATGGAATAAATCATAAAAAAACAACTAAAAACACACAATTCTCCATTCATAAGAGTTTGGATTCTAATGTTCCTTGTAAACTTGGTGTGATGTCATATCCAACCTTCTCCTCTAAAGTTTGAAATTTAGCAATTTCTATTTCTTAAGGCCTCAAATTTCTTTAATTAAATAATTTTAATTATAGAAAATGTATTTAATTTAATTAATATCCCATTTGGAAGCCTATAGCCATTGACCAGTGGGAAAAGCTAATTTTTTTTATCACTGTGTCTTATGTCTCGTTTGGGCTATACTTATATATACTAATTGCACTAATGTGCTACGAATTATGAAGGTTGAATTTAGAGGAAGTGTACCTACATTTGCATGGAGGGAAAGTTTAAAACCATATAGAAAAAAACTACCCTCATTACACTCAACCGGGATCAAACCACTATATCTCCATATTTGGCAGTCTAGTCTATTGGGAGGGCGACACCTTAGACCATGCGGCCACCAGAGGGGATGAAAGCTAATTTTTTTTTAAATAAGGGCTTGTGATCAGAGTGATTACACAACTTTTAATGTTTCTGTCCAGTGTGAGGTGATCTTTGTGCCTTGCGGCCACATGTGCTGCTGCATTAAGTGTGCTGAGCTGGTGGGCCAATGTCCACTTTGCCGTGCAGACATCAATCAGAAGGTCCGCGTCATCCAGCCATAACCACCAATACAGGGGTGAACACCACCTTGCAGTGTTGTCACATGTGTCTGTACTTGCTGTGTTATGAACATATATGTACAATAATTGAAAGGAACATCAATAGCCATTAGTCACCTGCAAAGTTAGAATTTTTAAAAATAAATTTTAGGTTATTTAAAATATATATATATATATTATATAAATGTACTTTTCAGAACTTGATTGACATGATCACTGGTAAAACTTATTTTCTAGAATAATATACTTTTAATATTTCTATAATATGCCACATTAACTCGAAGTAAAAAAATTTCAAATAAAGTTTTGTATCACTTTGAAATTTTATATATCTTGAACAATGATACTTTTATCCACATGGTGACATTATTAATTTTATTCTTGTCACATTTTTTTAGAAGTGATTTTAAGATAATAAATAATAAAAAAAAATTAAACGTTTCTCTCATAATTAAATCTCCTAAGATAAACTTAATATATAGCTTAATTTGTTTGGAATTTCAATAAGGTATATAGTAATAGAAACAAATAAAATTCATAATATGGCTTGATCAATGGAAAGTGAATCAAACTATCTAAGTTAACTTTTTTTATTGGGGAATTTTATGTGAATTTATTTAATCAATAGATTGATTTACAAACTAAGTTCTAGGACAGATTCAACACCAAGTCCCCATACATCAATTTATCAATTCACATCAATGATACATCTTTTGACCTTCACAGGGGCCTAATTTTTAACTCAGAGGACACTTATTGTGGTCACTTGACATGGATTGGTTCTCTTGTAACAAACAAAAACAACACAACGCTTTGCTCTGGAGTTTTAAAAAAATATTTTTTACGCATATTTTGAGGTAATATCAGACTCCTTCAAGAATATAAAAGTAGTATACGTTTTTTGCCTGTTCAAACTTGAATCTTTGGATTTGTGTAATGCAAATGAATGTGAATTAAGATTCATATTTTGCAGTTATTATGACAAAAAAAACTTGAATCTGAATAGTTCTCGAATATCTATCACACACAAATTGATATTTTATTATATTTGGAAGAAGGTACAGGAAAGGTGGATAGAAACAAATAAAAGGGGAACAAACACAATATGGCCTTTACAATGAAAAGAAGAACACAGTTCACACTTTACACTGCTGCCAATGGACAAAGAGGTAATGGATGTCTCTTAAAGAAAATTGATCGTCACCGCCCAATCCCCCGACCTAGGTTTCATTCTATCGAAACTCATCAGGGAGGAGTGTGAAACGCGCAACGCAACTTTCTAAAAGAAAAAACCAAAAAAACACAAGAGAGGAGAAAAAGGAAAATGGTAAAGAATAATAGAACACATAGATAGGAACAAGTATTTTGGAATTATAGTACTAATTTTTATGAAAGGAGACAAGATGAGGATAAGTAAGGCCTGATAAACCTATATAAGGTTAAATGGAGTAAAACTGAGAAAGTTACAGAGTGTGTAAAATATCATGGAAGTGGGATTGAGACAAAGGATGGGAGTAGAGGGGATATATTAATAGGGGGAGTTGTTCTAGAGGTGTGTAAGAGACCTACTATAGAGAAGAGAAATGCTCTTGGAGTGTAAGAAAGTGCTGTACAGGGTGTACTTTGTACCCATAGTCACATAGGCAATCCGAAACCTTAGCTCAATTAGTAGCAACTCTGTCTATTGGGCTAAGGGTTCCGAGTTCAATTCACGGCATGGCTGAAAAATTTATCATTGGTGAAATTTGGGTTTACCCTTTCACATTGATAAAGTGATGGCCAGGGACTGGATGTTGTGACTGTCCCAGTCTTAAGTTAGATTATAAGGTATATGAAGCTATTACAGGCCTAGCAAGCTGGTACTGGAAAATAAATGGCTTGAATAAAAATATTGATCCAAAACATAGGCTGGAAACAATAATGGGTGTAAAAGTAAAGTCACATATACAGCAGAAACATGGGCACTGAATGAAGGAGAGACAAGGAAATAATGTTTGTGAGGAGCATGTTCGCTGTCACAAAGAGAAACAAGATTAAGAATGAAGTTATCTGGGAAAGAGGGGGGATACAGGGAGAGCATGAGATAGTAGAGGAAGCAAAAATGAGATGGTATGGACATGTAATGAGTATGGAAAAGGAGAGAATACCAAAGATAATGATGAGCTGAAGTATATAGGAAAAATAACGCACGGGAGACTATGAAAATGATGGGAGGATCAAATAAGATAAAGTGTGGAAATGAGAATAGAAGAATGATGTAAGGCTAGAGGCACTTTACTAAATTGACCCGGCCACAGTTGATGATACAATGATATTGGTATTTGACCAGTAACTTTTTAAATGCAAAGAAAAAGTCCTGGTCAAATTACACAATGCCCATTACATTTTGTTATATTTGGTTGGAGGTATAGGAAAGTTGGTTAGAAACATATAATAGGAACGGACCCAATATGGCTTTTAGAGTGAAAATAAGAACACAGTTTACAATTTATATTGCTGCCATCGAACAAAAAGGCAATGACTGCTTCTTGAAGAAAATTGATTGTTACCGCCCAAACCCCCCAACCTAGATTTCATTAAATCTAGGACAGATATTCAAGAACTGCTGAGATTATCATGTGTAGACAGTTAAACTAAATGTCCCTACTAAGTAATGTTTATTTATTTTGACCCAAGAGTTTTTTTCTTCATAAAACCTTCAAAAATACATACCTTAACTTGTGTTTCAATCCATTCCATCTTAATTACTTATGTTACTTTTTTTTTTTAAGTTTAAAAAGTTTACAATACTAATAGAATAACTAGTGTGCGTTAAAACCTCTGATGATGCAGAGGGGCATTGAATCTGCCAAAGAGTTTGTTTCCCTGTGAAAGCCATATTGTCTTTGTATTATTTGTTTCTATGACAGTTTACCGTAACCTCTTTTAATATATACTTTTTTTGTGTGTGTGCATTGCATCGTATATCTCTATGGGCTATCTGCATATTTACCTTAATATGATAGGAATGAGGACGGTAGAATTTTTAGAGGAAATATACTCGCATTTGCATGGAACTATATCAAGAAATCATTTAGAAAAGACAATATACCCAACTAAAATTCAAACCTCAGCCTCCTTATCACCAGCAAGTTAGAATATATGAGTGTTTATTTACCGTGGGCTCATTGAAGTATCTAAATTTAAAAAAATTAAAGTTATTCTGGATGATTTACTAAGACAAATGTAAAATTACCCGCTTCAATGGCATAATGGTCTAAAGCATCACTCTTGTATTGGACTAGCCAGCTGATGACGGGGAGATTGGTGCTCAAATCCAGTCAGGTCTACTGAGGATGGTTTTCCCTAGGTGTTTTCCCACTCTCTCTCCATACAAATGCGAGTAATTGCCTCTAAAATGCTTCCTTCCTCATACCATTAGAGTAATTTTCATATATGCATATAGTCTGAACAGATAGTAGGACATTGTGATAAAAAAAACCAGTAAAATTGTGTTCTTTGTGAAGTACCACAAAACCATTCATTAGTTACCATTTTAATTATATGTACTATATTGTATTAGGTATCATTTAATTTAACAGGGATGTGAAAAGTTAATTTTTTTTATTCAAAGCAAAGACAAATGAAATGAAATATTCCCAAAGTTAAATTTAAGTTTGAATATTTAAAGCATAAGTATATAGCTTTAGAAACTAAATATCATGTACAAAGTATTTTTTTGCAAAACATTCAGGCTAAACTTATGAATTGAATAGATATTACATGTAATTCAACCACGGAAGTGATGATTTTTTGTCATGTTAACATTTATTTACATAACAGCACAAAATGACAAAAATTGAGGTTAAAAGTGTGTTTTGAGTCTTTAATATTTATATTGGCAAAGCTTCATAGTTGTAAAAGTAATTTTTTTTTCCAAGCAAAGTCAAAATTTCACACACCTCCATAATTTAATGTCATTGCCCTTTAAAGATGCTTTAACTTGGTAGTGTTTAGGTTAATAAAGTTACTCAGTTAAATATGTGAAAAGAATTTCTGATTCTAAACATAATATATTGCAAGTTGGTTCTACTATTGTGGCCAAGCTTCGGTTGCGTTGAGAGTTTTAAAACTCATTTATTTGGATGTTTGATTAAGCATAATTTTACAAAATAACAACTTAAACGGCAAAATCCTACAAAAAGGTAATCTTGTTTGCAATATTAGCAATAGCAATTGATACATCCTGTCAAAAACAGAAAAAAAACCTATTTGCTAAAATTTAAAAAAAAACAAGATTGAGTTTTGAATGTGAGATCAAATTAAAAATTTAACTAGACCTAATCTTTCCAATGTAATCTAGTCATAAGTTATTTGTAACATATAGTTGAGATTGTCACAGGAAGAAACTTATCTGCCCCAAGATTTTTCAAAAGCTTGTTTCATGTATTCATACGCCAACCCTAATAGACCATGCTACTATTAATTTTATACATTACTATTTTTTATAGGTAAGGCCTTTAAGAAAATATCAACTTTTTTTGGTCAAAATTGAAAACATATTACTTTTTTGTTTGCATTGTCTCTTACTAATTACACTAATGAGTTAGGGATAAGGAAGGTTGAATTTACAGGAAGTAGACCCACTTTGCATGGAGAGAGTGGAAACCATTTAGGGAAAACCACTCTCAGTACACTACCTGAATCGAACCATTATCTCTCCATCATCAGCAGTATAGTCTAGTGCGAGAGTGATGGCTTAAACCATGCGGCCACAGAAGTGGGTACTAATAATATTAGTAGAAATGTGCGAGACTCATAAATTGAAAACAAAACCAAGAATTTTATCATTTCCAATAATTTCGTAATAACCCAAAAATAGGCTGCATTCCACCCCTCAAAAACAGCCTTCATTAAGAAATGTTTTGGTTATAAATATTGGTTTTCATTATCAAACGTTAACAATATAAGTTGTTACACTACAAAATTAAATTATAAATGTGAACTATGATGTATGAACTATATATAAGACAATCTAAAGCAAGCGCCAGCTCAAATGTTAAAAAGGAACTCAATACACTATATATTTACTTTAGTAACATAATTTAAATTTGTTTACTTTCAAAGGACGTTGTCTCGTTCTCGTGTTTTGATACTTTTTTATATTCTCGTCTTGAATTGAAATAATGGTTCTCGCACATCCCTAATTATTAGTGTTATTTTATACATATTGATAATATCTATCAAAAGGGACAGCAGTAGATCACATGACTTGACGTATAAATACTTGGAAGTGGATCATTATCACATCCTATGAAAATTGCACTTTAAATAATAATAACTTTATAGTCAATATTGGCTAAGGTTTTCGAGTAGGTACTCGGATTTCGAGCTTCCTCTTGATATACATATAAATCAATTTTTTAAACACAATGCTAAGTATAGGCTATTAAATTAATATATACCGGCAGTTTCACTTATAAATCATTTGATAACTTAATAAATTGTTAAAATTAATTTCAAATTTCACATTATTGTAATATAGATCTAAAACTACTTTCGAACAGTAAACTTAATTCAATATTTTCATCCATTTTGAATTATCCTCGATTGAATTTGCAATGCTATTACAAGGCGATGGAAATAAAAATAGATAACTAAATATGTAAATAATAATAATTTTTTACATGGTCCTATTCTAAAATTATAATTTAAGTTGAAATAAATTTAACATTGATAATACATCTTGATTGTTTTTGAACTCATTTGATTTAAAACTTGTATTAATATTTTCAACTACAAAACCAACATGTTACTTTTTAGTTATAGAATTATGTTGTAACCTGTCCAAGATCAGCGCTAATCCACATTCCCCCACTATTTTAAGAATTTGAATTTCTGATTTACCTTCGAATCCTGATTTTGAATTTAAGACAATGAACATAGGAAATATACCTCTTTTCGCTTTTTGAGATAATTGTATTATATTTGTAAGAAGGTATAAGAAGTTGCATTGCACGTTTCACACTCCTTCCTACGTGATGAATTCTGATAGAATGAAACCTAGGTTGGGGGATTGTGTGGTGACAATCGATTTTCTTCAAGATGCAGCCATTACCTCTTTGTCCAGCAATGTAAAGTGTGAAATGTGTTATTCTTTTCATTGTTAAAGTCATACAGTCTTTGTTACTTTTATGTTTCTATCCACCTCTCTTATACTTTCTTCCAAATATAGCAAGAAAATACATTATTTTTAAAATCTATTCATTATAAGATTCATACATTCAGTTAAGTGTTAAATTACTGGTCTTGAGTTTGATTAAGTTCATCCTAGGATTATAATTGGGTTTTAGCCACCAATAAGCAGTATTACAGCTCTAAAACAAATTTCACCTAAGAATTTGAAAAAAAAAAAATAATAATTAAAGGATTTGAGTCTCAATTTGAAATTTTCTCGAATATCCTCAAGGATTTGAGGGCCCATCCCTATTTTAAAGTATGAACATCAACTTTTACAAACATTAAAAATTGAATTGTAATAAAATAAATTTACAGTGAGAGCCTATATAAGGAACCATATTAACTGTCACTAAAGGAATGAAACTAAAACAGAAGTGATTGTGTGCGGTTATTAAATTAAGGACTAATAAACAAAATTTGAAACAATACATATTTCTAACTGCTTGTGATACTTACATTTTCTTATGGGTTAATTAAAGTTACAGTGGTTCATTTTGGGGAAATATTAACTCAGTAAAATGTCAATTTGATCAACTCTTTTTGTAATTGTTAGTGTAATTTTAATGTCTTAAAGACATGACTGTTGGAACCATTTTAATTATTTTTCCTATTATATTTTTTATTATTGTTCTTATTAAATCATTGTTAGTAATTTATAATTTAAAATCCAATATTAATGTTTTTAAACTTTATTTTCATAGGTATTTTCTATTTTTTAAAAATGAGTGTCATTCATATTTTAAGAACATGTGCTATTTACATATTATGTATGTTTTGACTATTGAAAATTTAAGATTGTGAATAGCCTATAGTCTTAAATTGACTCACTCGAACTTGGGATCTTTTTAAAATACCAAACAAGCCTGCAGACCCCTAATAGCAGTTACTCTATTTCTATTTATTTATTTTAAGTTTTAAAATATTATTTATATCATGGTTTATTGAGATATTTCTAGTTTTATATAAGAACACAGAGTAAACCACTGTAAAACTGTAAAATATAATAAACATTCAAAGGAAGATAGAAGGGCAAGGCTTTCTAAGTTCTATATCTCTCTTTTTTTTTTTGTCATGAAGTGTCTTGATATCCATTTGGGCTTACCACATATTTACACTTTAAGTAGTGATGAGGATGGTAGAATTTAGAAGAAATGTACCTGCAGTGGCAAGGAAAAATAGTGGGAAACCAATTTTAGAAAACCCATCCTGATTATACTTGTCCCTGACCGCCCTGTCGGCAGCAATCCAATCTAACACGAGCGTGATGTGTTAGACCAGGTATAGCCAACCTTCCCCTAGTTAGGGCCACATAAGCTCTTAGGACGTTGGCCTGGGCCATACATTACATTTTAAGACCTAACAGCCAAATATAATAAACACACAAAGACTTTATTTTATTTTTAACAAATATATAAATAATTTATAAAAATAATTATTTTGAAAGAAAATATACCAAAAAGAGAAATGCAAATCAATACTCACTTTAGTTACACGAGCCCAATTTGTTGTCTATTTCTGAAATGTTGGGTATTTTATTTCAAGTTGGGGGAGGAGGGGCTTAATGAACAAATATTGGGGTATGCTTGTGTAAGACCATGCAACCAAAATGTGTGTAAAATTCCCAATATTATGCTCTTTAGTCCTCCTTTCAATGTCTACTAATTACTTTGTGTCTAATGTATTTTCTCTTTGTTCACCATAAATGTAAGGGGTAGGTAGGAAAGGTAGCAGAGGTGGAAAGATAAAATAGGTTAGGCATTGAAAGAAACATTTAACTTATGTCTTGATTTCTCCTAATGCTCTTTTAACATCATCTCTTTATTCTTGTTTACACATTTAGTTTGATATCTTAGTAGAAAGCCACACTACCAACTTAGCTAAGTTAAGGGTCCCAGGTTTGGTTCCTAGCGTGTCTGAAAAACCTATCATAATGAAATACAAGATTCCCCTTTCACGTTGATGAATTAACAGCTGGGTGGTATGTCTGTGCTAGGTATAAGGTAGTTATGTGATAATGTTGGAAGGCGTAAGAGGTAAAGCCACACAGTAACAAGCATCTATATCATAATGCTTACTAAACCACACATTTACACAATTCAAGTTTGTAGATGTTTCTTTATCATAAAAAAGTGTGAATAATTAAATCAATCCTTGGTCTAAATCATTACGAATCTAAAGTATAGGATGTATTTATTAACTTTGAGGCAGTTTATTGAGTGTGATCTAATAGAACACACAATATTTACTAATTCTTCTGATAATGGCTGCCTCTTGAAGAAAATCAATCATTACCTCCCAATTCCCCAACCGAGGTCTCATTTAATCGGAACTTATCAGGAGGGAGTGTGAAATGCTAAACGCAACTCATATTATAAAGAGTAGGTAAGACACTTAGATGGGAACGTGTAAAAGGAATAACATAAAAGAAAACAGGAACTGGACAGCGAATTGAATATTTATAATATACCTCGATAAGAAAAACCTCTTCCCTTCCTTTTGTGTGTTTCTATCCACCTTTCCTGTATTTTATTATGAATATAATACAACTATCTCTAAAAATTCATAAGCATAAAAATAAATCGGTTTTTGAAGTTGTTTCTATTTTAAAGGAATCAAAAGATTTGAATTAGGCCTAAATGTGTGGCTTTCTGACCAAGATTGAAGAAAGATTTTTACTAGTTTCTAACAAAGTCTAACTTATCTTTCCAGATTCTGTCACCTCATTGTTTGTATTTTACAGTGTTTTTGACACGGTATTCTTATATTACTTAGTTACTAAGCAATTATTAGTTTTTCTAGTTACATAGTAAACCTGAGAATACATATGTTTTATTGTTCTTATGCTTAGTCTCATTAGTGGAGAATTGCTAGCCTTAGTTTTACAAACTAAGATATGTTGATTCGTTGTGTTTAAAAAAAATACTCTTTTATGTAATGGTGCTTTCTTAGCCAAGGGAAATACTGTTACCCAACAGATCATCAGAAATGATGCAGATGTTGAATAAGTGGCCTTATACAAACTGTTTTAATGTGTGTATTGATTATAAATATCAAGCAAGTTTTGGTTACATAAGCTGAGAAATTTATTAGAGTAAAGACCAACATTAAGTTAAAACATTTATTTTAACAACAAATATATTTCAACACAAGACAAAAGTTTACACAGATTATTTTGTTTGTTTTCGCATCTTAACAAGTAACTACTCTTCGTAACCATTTTAGCTAAAATATAATTAATACAGATCCCTAGTTGTCTTGGTTCTGATTATAAGGCGTGTGCCACTTTTTCAATTCTAAATGGACCTTAATCGAACATCTGGGAAAATTCTCAAAGTTCAAAATATATTTTTGATAATTGTTTTATGCTTGAAAAAAATTATTATGCTTAGTTTCATAATTTTATGCAATAAAACCACCTAGAGAATGTTTTATTGCACTTTTTTTTTTTGTAAAAATGTCAGTCTGATTAATAAAATTCTCACAACATGCAATTAATTACTTCTGAATTTTTCAACAGCTCAGAATAGTGTGAACTGAACATAAATGAAGTATTTTAGGTGTCAATGTTTTTATTGACAAAGATGCTTAATTGTTGAAGCCAGATTATTTTTTTAAGAAAAGTCAAAGCTTCACATATTTTTACTAAGTAATTCTTAAATTTTAGCATCCATTCATTAACATTTACAATTTAAATATTTTACAAGCATTCTATAGCACATTAAAATCATATACCCTACTGTAATAAATTTGCTTTAATTATATTANAAACATGACCTGGCTTTTTCTATGCTAGAACACAAAAAAGGTCATAATTCGACAATTTGTCAGCACATAAATGAAACTAAGAATACTCTAATAAATGACACAATAAAAAATCACTCAATTTTACCATTTTGTCTGAATGCTAAAACTTCTAGGAATTTGAGAACTAGAAATTGCAAGGTATTGACTTTGCTATTACAAATTTGGAATTTTCTGTGTCCAAGTATGTTTTAACTACTGCAAGATTATAGTGAAAATAATTGTTTATAAAGATTTGAAGTGTTGTATAGACAGAGTCAATAATGAATGGGTGCCGAAGGAATGCGGTTTGAAAGGGAATCCAATAGGCCAATGTGAAAGAAGCATTTGGGCATGTTGAGAGGAAGAGAGTGGATCGAGGGAGGAAGCAAATATATGAAGGTAGAGAGTGTGTGCATAAAAAGGAAGGGGTAGGCTATGTAAGACATGACTAAGTGTGGTAGACGAATGTGTGAAAAACAGAAACATTAAGAGTTTTAAGAATAAAATACCATTTATGACTCGTGTATGTATGTTGTTCAAGTGAAGACAGTATGCAAGGATAGGGAAGTGTGAAGAAAGATATTAAGGATGGATTAAGTACCAAGTCGTTTTTTGAGCTATATGCAGTTTCTTGCCTACCTCCTAAAGGAACAACATGATTAGATATGTATGTAAAAATCAATATGAGTTTGAATTGTTCTTAGCAATATGTGACACCACTCATAGCAATAACAACTTGGGCACCCTAAACTGAGAAGTCTGGATAAATTTAGAAAATATTAGTCTTGCAGTACTTCTTTTTAACACGTTTTGGAATCATAAATAGCAAACTGTGTTTCATTTTAAAACTTAGAATGAATAAATCCCTGTCAGCATGACCTTGACTGATCCAGTTCAGTATTCATAACCTTCAGCCATCATCACTTATCCACATCAACTTCCATTATCTCATTTTCCTCGACCTCTGTTCCTTTTTTACCCTCCTTATTGCTCTTCTTCTTTATCAATGCTTCCTTCCTGTCTTTTTGATATTTCTTGAATCCTGTTATAAAAGCAAATTTAAAAAAATCAATTATGTGCATTATTTTAAAATAAAGTGATAATAAACAAATGTATGTAGTATTATATTGCTGATTTTTTAATCTGTCCTAATTTATATCTAATAGGAATGTGCAAATATAAAAATAGTTTAATTTAATATATATAATATTTAGCACCGCGTCTTACTACCCGTTCAGGTTATCTGCTTTAAGTACTAATTACTCTAATGGATTAGGAATTGGGAATTTTTAATTAGAGGAAGTGAACCCGCATTTGTGTGAAGGGAGAGTGGAAAACCATTTAGGAAAAACTACCCCCAGTTCACCCGACCGAGATTTTAACCTCGATCTCCCCATCCTCAACAGTCGAACTCAACACGACAAGCGTGTTAGCCACCGAGGCGGGTAAATATAAAAAAAATAATTTGACTTGAAATTCACTTCTTTGATTTTATAACACTTTTAAAACTAATTTTCTGCACGTTTAATATTCAGTTATTTTGTTTAAATATAATATAAAATAGGTTTGGTCATTTGTTTCGCTTTTTAACAACTTCCAAAAACAACATGCCTTTTTAGACACCTTCTGATGAAGGGTTTTTGTTTTAATGTGAAAAAATTATATTTCTTTATATTATTCAAACTTTAGAACTTTGCACTCGACTGATCCATCTCTCCTGGGTGAGCCAGAAATAATTTCAATATGGATCTAATAGGAGCAAACTTATATAATGGTACCGATACAATATATAAAGACAATGACACTTTGCAAAATGTGTTTTTATGGACCTTTACTTAGCATATTAAAATAATTACTATCAAAACCTACTTAAATTTCATTGTAGAATTTTTTATTTACAATTCATACATGAAATGAAATTATTTTTCCCTTCTTAAAAATATTGCCACGGTATGTCCTGGAAACAGTTGATAAAGTTTTTAACAAAAAAAAACTTGACAATTTAATATAACAGATATTTCTCAACACTCTTATGCTAGTGTTCAAACTTTTATTTTTCCAGGCACTTTAAGCAAAATGAGAGTTATTCGTATGGTTTCAATCCACATATCCCCAGCTGCTTATGTATCACACTAACACTCAAGAACCTTAACCCTAGATTTTAACTGTATCTTTGAGATAGTACACAACATTTTTATTAACACCTAAATGATTTTATTTCTTTCAACCCCTTCTTAGAACTTAAATACGCATTATTAATAAATAAAGTAGTAATGAATTATTATTATTATTAGCACCGCGTCTTACTACCCGTTCGGGTTATACGCACTTACGCTAATGTGTAATGGTAGGGGGATTGTGAGATGAAATGGAGGACCTACAGTTTAACGTGGAATCTGAACCACGGTGGAGACCTGACATTCCTCACATTCACAAGATGTCTTGTCATAGGTGAAGGAAGGGTTTGGTAATCAGCTAAATCTGTGCCTGGACCGAGGATTGAACCCCGGCCGCCAGCACAAGTAGTAATGAAGAAGGTAAAATTGTTTAGGATATGTACCCGCCCTTGCATGGAGGCAGAGTGGAAACATTTAGGGAAAACCACCCTCAATACATGTGACCGGGATTCAAACATCAAATCTCCCTGCCATCAGCAGTCTGGTCTATTACAAGAGTAACTAACACCTTAAACCATTCGACCACCAAAATGGGTCAATGCATTCTGATTTTAAAAGTATTTATTCACTCTATATATTCTAACCTTCAAATGCTTCTTTTAGAGGTTCGATGAAGCTATCAAACTCTGTCTCTTCCAAAGCTTGGAACACATCGTTTGCGCCCAAGGTCTTGCGGTTATTCTTCATAGCGATACCGTTAGCAGCCGAAGTCATGTAGAGCACAAATACAGACGCAGATTTGGCCAAAACAGCTCGGGCCTCCTTGGCGATGCTGATTCCATCGGGCAGGGCTTCTTTGGCTATTCGTGTTACCACAGTATTGGGCAGGTTCAGATCTTCCAGTCGCTCGGCCATAGTCACTGCTAGGGAAATACAATGTTGTCACTAGACAAATGTCTGTCCTACTTAACCTTGGCCAGTATAATCATGCCGGCATTTCTTATGCAAATGTTTTGCTGTTGATACGTTTGACACAAGTGGGGAACAGTGGCCAGTCTTACTACCCTGGCATTTCCTATATAATTATTTTGCTGTCGATACGTTTTACAGAAATGTTAAAAACCCATCTCATAGTCAACTAACCAGTATTCAGAAATCACATTTTAAGTGTGGTTTGCCTGATTCTTCCTATGGCAACAGTAGAATAGGGATCATTTTAATATTTTCTTTCATTAAAATCTTTATATATATAAATAAATTTAAGGTACCTCTCTTAACTTGCATTTTCTTTAATGACTGACTATATCGGCACACGAGAAATTCTATTAGTGAGAATGAAAGAGCCTACCAAGTGTGACAGGAAAGTTATTTTCACATACCTATCAGGTTTTTTTTACATGCCACAATCAACATTGGACCAACGGCTTTATTTCCACTCCGAAGGAAGTTGTGCTACATATTTTTATCGCCCAAGGAAAATCTGTCGACCCCGGCTGGGTTTGAACCCACCATCAGGTCCTGGGATGAGCATTTTACCCAAAGACCACCAAGGTAAAAATAATTATTTTTCAATTCACCTGTGTTTTAATGCCATATTTACCCATTAGGTTTTACCCAGGAGGGGGAGGAACATATTACGAATGACACTTCAAGAGTATAGATGTACAGGTTAGTTCATGAAAAATAAACCAGTGTATTGAAATTCCCCAATGAGTATGATGACTTGCCCAAACTGAGCATTCCAAGCTACATTTCCTCCTGTGAGCCACCACAGTCTTGGGCTTACTCCGGAGTACCTGGACCTCGTCTTGGAGGGCTTCAAGTTTTTATAGCACCACATCTTATTAGCTGTTCAGCTTATACGCATTTAGTTAGGGATCAAAAAGGTTGAATTTAGAGGAAGTGTACTTGCATTGGTAGAAAGGAGAGTGGTAAACCATTAAAGAAAAACCACCCTTATCACACCCAACAGAGATTCAAACCCTGATCTCCCAACTATCTGCAGCCTAGTCTATTGTGAATGTGACACCTTAGACCATGCGGCCATTGAAGCAGGTGACTTCTAGTTGCCATGTAATAAGTATTTATTGCCACAATTATACAAAGCCAGGATGTCCGGTGCTGTGATCTCACTTCACATTTAACCTTGACTGATTCAGTATATTAATAAAGGTTCTATGGAGCAACCTTTTCTCTCCATGATACATATTAAACACAGGTTTCTGACCACACCTCCCTCTCCCAGGGCCGGACTTAAGCAGGGGGCAACTGGTTAAAAAAATAAAAATGATTATTTGTTCAGCTCTTTGCCATCGCCACACTGACACAATACCCTCTCCCCCCCTCACCCATAGCTCTGTCGCTGTTATCGGAGTTTTGCCTTGTGTGCTACTGCCCTACCGACTCATACACACCCTCCAACCCAACCCCGCGACACTCGGTTCCACTTCAGTTGTCACTTTCCCTATAAATTAAGTCACTAAAGTTGTTTCAATTCAATAAACAAAATTTGCATGTACATGAAATTTGTTAAAATAGGCCAATATGGACTCTTTTAACCATGAATAACCTCTCATAAATATAGAATGTATAGGGACCCCGTTCACAGGATTCGCCCAGGGTCACGTGACTGCTAGGGCCAGCCCTGCCCCCCATCTCCCCAATACTCTCACGTGGGCAGTCCGCGGACCAACATTGACTGTGCAGTGACACACTCGACAAGGAAGGAGTGAGTGGATATAATTCTGACACCCGCTCTAGCCTACAGATATCATTGTTCATAACATAATTTAAATCAATTTAAAGTCTGTGATTGAACATTAATTTGTAGGGTTAAAGTGTGATAAATTAATACTAGGAATAACCATAATTTATTTTGCTAGTTTTCTAGATAGCAAGACACCTTTTACATCTCCATACCTAATTAATCAAATTTTTTAACAAATTAATAGATACATTGCTATTTTGAAAACACATTCTTAAGTTAACTTTTACTAAACAATATATGTTGAAATTTAGTTCTGTTGTCTTTCTATTAGAAAATATTAGAATCGGAAAATAAGGGCAGTTGTAGCATTTAAAAGTAAATTGTACTAATAAGATGAAGTTACTAATACAAGCTACAAAGTGTCTTACAATAGGCATAGCCTAAGTTAGTAAATAATATTTACAGGTAATACATTTGAAATAAGGTACTATGACCATTGGGAAAGTTAAACTGAAGTTAAACTGGCTTAAGAAGTTACAAATAATTCAGGAAATTAAATTTTAAAAATCTATCATTTACTCTGTGTATTAACCTTTTATTTCTAGTCTTAGCCTATATTACAAAATTCAACGTACAATCAAGTGTGAAAGTGCCACATATATTTTAAAGGCTACAATAAATTTTAATTTTTTTATATATATAAATAAATACAGCATGTTATAGAATTTTTTTTAGCCTGCATATTACTTTACAGTATTTTTTTAAGTAAGCTAATAGATAAATATAATAATATTGATAAGCTATAGTGGTTTAAATTTAATTACAATGACAAAAAAAAATCTTAAAGAAAGTAATACTATAGATATTAACAGAACATATGAGGTGGCTTAATCTGATTTGCTTTGGTGATACATGATGTCTGTAGTGGGCCCAGACATTTCTATGAGTTCATTTTCTACATTGGTTAAAGCCCAGTGATGTTCGTATATTTCAAGAGCTTCCCATTCTGCCTTGAAAGCAGCTTTAGGATCAGGTGGCATAGCCATGGCAGCTCCAGACATTTGATCCTGAAGGTGTCTTGCTTGATCAGCTGCATTATTCTCGCCAAGAACCAATGTGTATATACTGCGTAAACCAAACACATTTAGAAAATACCAAGACGCGGAAGACACCCAAGAAGCATCCAATGATACTAGTTCAATACCTCTTTGTAGCATTGGCTTAAATCTGAGTGTCAGAGGAAATGGAACTTTCGTTGTTACAAACCCAGAAAACATCCAATTGATCCAACCCCCAATCATAATCATTGGTAAAACATTTGTCACGTTTCCTTTCAACATGTCTGTCATAACACTTGGATCCGTCATTGGATTTTGTGAAACTGGAGGACGTTTCTGGGTTTTGAAATAACCTGTTTCTTCATTGTTAAAGAAATGTCGTCTCATCACAAATGATTGTTTGGGGAGATACTTCCCATTTTCTCGTAAGCAACGTGCTCTGATCATAACCTGACTATCTTGCACTTGTTGAAGTTCTACTTTTTTCTGGGATGAAAGTAGAATTGACACATAATGACGAACAACACCAACTAAGAAAGTAATTACAACAATTGGTAAAAATACCCATACACGAATATGTGAATCTAAAAGTAATTCCGCCATCTTTGACGTATAGCGGTTTGCTATCTTCAGTTGTTTCCAGTCTTATGCAATAGCAAATATAATCACGAAACAATTTACCACACTACTTTAAGTTACCATAATGGTTATCATACTAAATATACTGAATAATTAATGAATAAGAATAAAAGCCAAATTACCTTATTTGTCGAGACTCACTATAAAATTGTTCTGCTTTGTCGATAGTTTAATTAAAAGAAAAGACATGAACGAAAAAGGCGCGACATTAATTATCATTAGCACCAACAACAAAGCTTAAAAAGCATATAATAATCATTATCATATGTTCTGGACCTTAAAATGAGGTTTAAAAATACCATTACATTTTTAAATAAAACTTATCAATATTAAACATTTTATTTTAGCGAAAATTATTTGTATATAATTTTTAAATGGGATATTATTGTTTTATTGTAGTGAGTGTTTCTACTGAATAAACATATTTGTTTGTTTTTTATTACGTATTATGCTTCCCTCTTACGTAGAATTTAGAAACTAAATAATCGACATTGAGCTGTCAAAGATGGCGGAATGCAATTTGTGATCGTGTTATCGACACTCACTAATCGGTGAACCAATTTGTGGTTGTGATACGCACGGTGTTATTTTTGCGCAAAATGGATGCAGTGATATATGTGGGATGTGTGTGTTGTTAGTGTTTTAATCATGTACGGTTAAAGGTGTGTAAAACTCGTGTTCAGTGTGGCTCGGTGTGGTGTGCCTGAGGCCGACTGGGGAATGGTCCCAAATCATGGGCGCCCAGCAAGCCAAAGAACGCGTAGGATCTGCTGGAGCTCTTGCTGTTAGGACTACAATCAGGAACAAACCCAGGATACCTAAGGATGGACGTCAACAAGGATCGAACATTTTCACGGAACATAGTGGTGAGTGTAGACATTTTGTCAATCGCCTGTGCTGAACTCGACCCATTTCTAACAAATTTTTAAATTGTCTAAACCAAGGCCAGTCGACGTATTTATTTACATTATTACTAAACTTGGTTTGATTATCAAGATGGGATGAAAAATATTTACTTAAACTCAAATATACCCTCACTTTTTTGGATACTTATAATCGTTTGGCACAAATGTCATTGTCATTCGTCCTTGTTTAGTTTTAATTGAATTGAATCCCCCCACCTTTTAGCTTTCTTTCAGTAGGAAGTGTTCTACCCATAATGTTTTATTTCGAAAAAGTTTTTTTACAATATTTTACAAAAATCTAGTCTTAAATCAATATTATTTTTCAGTAACTTAGCCTAGGCCTACCTATACATTGTAAAACTATAAATTTACCTAGCTCTTAACTTTAAAATAATGCAGGCAATATTATGTAAATTACCTTAAAAAGTTGGTCATTTTGTAATTAATTTTAAGAATAGCACGTTAATATACCATAGGATTTGTAGCTTTTTTATTGTATTTTTTTATTTACAAGACATTAGAGTAGTCCTTTCACAGTTTTCGAAGTAAATAAGGAGACGAATCTAAGTATTTGTGATGTTTATTATAAAAAGATTATATGCACCCGTATAAGCTACTCTGATTGCTAGTGTGGAGAAGTTAAGTAGGCCTACAATAGGATTTTGTGGGTGACCATGCCCTTCACCCACCTGGCTACTACTTCCCACATTAATGTGCCAAGTTCTGGAGACAGGCCAACTTCAGGTTGCTAACCTGTGCCAAGGACTGTTGGCACTTAACTGCTTTGTAGAATCATCATCGTGAAGCAACATGCTTTTATTCATGAACCTAGGGTATCTTAAAGTGGGCTACTGACAGTACTTACCTATCAGCTAATCAGTGGTTAAAACCACTCAACTAGGTGTAATATTGAATAATTAAGAAAGAAAACTTTGAATACTAAACATAATAATAACAACTTGATGTTTTGTGTGAAAAACTCCTCATTAAGTATTTATGTAATGTGTTGATAAAATTAATATTAGTAACAAATAACAATTTTATTTGATGATAATTGAGTAAAATAAAGAATATTAAAGTTTACAATACATAATAATATAAAACATGAAAACTATATTTTAATAAAGTTAGGGGCCTATTTTATTTGAAATATAATGATTAAAAGTACTGTAGGTAACTAGAAACATTTTAAAATATAAATGAAAAGTTATAATTTTATGGTCACTCTTAAGTTGATGAGTAGGTTTGAAAAAAGTTACAAATAAATAACTATGCAAGGTATAATATTTGGAAAATTTTATAAGAACTATAATTTAACAAATGTGTAAATATACTTATAGGCTGATTAAATGTTATGATTCAATAAAGAAGTCTGTTGTGTAACGTAGGATAACAAAGGATATTTTATACAATTATAAGGTTTTTAAAGATGAATCATATGATATGATGATTTATGTATCAAAATGACAATTAAATAAAGAAATGCAAAGTTTTCATTCCTTATCTGAGTTTTTGTTGTTGTTGATCCCATATTATTATGGATTGTAGATGACTAGGCATAGGTCTTGAAAATTGTAAGTGGATGTTCTTCTGAATTATTACATCTCCTTTCAATTTTTATAAGGCCTTAAGATGGCTTGAAACACCGGAACTTAAAGTCATTATGCCTATGATGAGTGATGACATAGTCATCTACAATCCATAAAAAGACGGGATCAGCAAATAAAATTTTCTGATCTTACATTTTCTTTTATTTATTAGTAACTTAATTTTCAAACTTACTCATCAACTTAAGAATGATCATAAAATCATAAATTTTATACATATTTTAAAATGTTTCTAGTTAGGTACATACTTTTAATCATCTTATTTCAAATAACTTTATTATCATATTGTTTCATGCTTTCTATTTTTATTTATTGTAAACTTTAATAATCTTTATTTCACTCAATTATCATCAAATAAAATGGTTAGGCCTAATTGTTACTAATATTAATTTTATCAACATATTACTCAACTACTTGATGTGGAATTTTTCACACAAAACATCAAGCTATTGATATTCATGACACCACATTTGGTTACTTGAGGTTTTTAAAATAGGCACAGCTCCTTGATTAAATTCTGTGTGTTAACTAGTTACAGATCAACTTTATGGATAGTTATATGATTTAGTAACCTTTATTTAAATCTAAGAAAAGCGTTATTTCCCATCTAAATTATACTTCAGGTACAGCCACTACCTGTATAACCCGAACGGGTAGTAAGGCGCGGTGCTAATAATAATAATAATAATAATAATAATAATAATAATAATGTGTCAACACTTATTTCTGTTATGATATAATATGTATTACATCGCATGTCCATTACATCGCGTTTTAGGAACAAATACATTGCAGGTCCATCACGTCGCATTTCTCCCACCTATCTATACACAGCTAGCCCTACTTTGACTTACAACCAATAGGATTGAAGGGGTGTATATATACAATTACATCGCGTTTTGGGAACAAATACATTGCAGGTCCAACACGTCACATTTCTCCACCTCTCTACACACAGCTAACCATATTGGCCAACACGATCCCAAAAAGTTGTGTTTCAATATAAACGCACACCCAACTTGTTGGGGATGTTGCCCAACATGTTGGTGTTGGGAGAGCCGGTCAGAGCCAACAAGTTGTGTTGTATCATTTTTTATAGATAATAAACGACCAACCCAACATGTTGGCCGAGTTGGGAGGTTCTGCGCATGCGCTATTGAATTGAATGAGTGTCTAACCTTGGTGAAGCATGAGTTTTATTTTCAGATTAGTTTAACTTTTAAAATCGGGGTTAGCATAATTTTGTGATCATGTAATGGAACAAGGCTATTATATACCCTGATTTTGGTTGGAAGAACAGTAGAGAAAATCAAAACATATTTCTTTGTGACCAACATTGATAACATTTTCTAATATTATTTGTGTTATTTGATAGGTATTGATATCTATCAAAAGTAACATCTGCAGATGACATGACTTTATGTATGAATATATTAACATTGTTTTAGTAACTTTAGTTACTAACTTCTACTGTTCTTCCTACCAAACCATACTATAGTTAAACTAATTGATTTAAATTCTGAAAATAGAAAAATTACACCTGGACACGGGAATCGAACACGGGACCCGTTTTTAGGTGTCATTTTTCAATTTTCAGAATTGATGGAGATGGAGAATTTTTCACTAAAAAGAATAAATAATAATAGCTTCGCCTACTAGATTCTTAATTGATTTATATCAAAAGTATTTTGTTCTTTGTGATGTTACATGTGTACAAAGCTATCAACTCCGCTTTACAAATGTAGGTAACCCAATATGGTTAGCTGGGTATAGATAGGTGGGGGAAATGCGACGTGATGGACCTGCAATGTATTTGTTCCTAAAACGCGATGTAATGAACTTGCGATGTAATGGTGCCCACCCCTACTAAGCAACACTTTTCGAAGGTATACACACTGAATTAAGGATTACCAAAGTTGGCAAAAGGTTTCTTCCTATTTATCATATATCTGTTGAAAGTGACACCGAATGAAGTAGATCGAGCTACCGATAAAATGGTCCGACTCGGTAAGCGAGAAATTACCGCGTAGATCAGCGGTTTTCAAACTTGTTTTAGAGGGTACCCCTTGGCCATGACTAAAAGTTTAATGTGCCGTACTTAAAGATAAAAAAGATTCCAAATTACAAGTTTAAAAAATGTATGACCACATGGCATATTATTGATCTATTTAGTCTATTGGGAAAAACTATCTTTAATCAAAATATTTCAAATGTGACAAAGTTATTATATATTTAGCACCGCGTCTTACTACCCGTTCGGGTTATACGCTTTAAGTACTAATTACTCTAATGGATTAGGAATTGGGAAGGTTGAATTAGAGGAAGTGAACCCGTATTTGCGTGGAGGGAGAGTGGAAAACCATTTAGGAAAAACCACCCCTAGCTCACCCGACCGAGATTCGAACGTGACAAAGTTATTTAGAGAGAATCCCACTGTTGTAGCCTTAACATTATTTTTTATTGAGAATCATAATGATAAGTTTAAACAAATATAATTTTACTTTAAAAAGTCTTTAGAATTTTTTTATAAACTTTCTTCACAAATTCGTTCAAAAATAAAGGAAAAAAGTAAACCTAAACACAAAATTTTCAAACCAAAATTTTAAATTGTAATTCTGGAGCTGATATATTATGAATACCAAAGTTTTTAAGTGAAACGAGTGTGGGTGGCTGTATGGCTTGACACAATTTTTTGATGTCTTGTTGTACATTTGAATTTTTCAAGCGGAGGTCCGGCTCCAAATTTAGCCTATTGTGGTACATATCTTTTAGGTACACCATGGATGAAAAACCACTCTCACAGAAATATGTTGTTGAGAAAGCCATCTTAATGGCGTGGTCAGCGATATGAGGAAACTCGTTCATCCTTTGCAACCAAAAGTCTGGATTTGATTGAGGCTTTTATAACGGGGCAGTTCAATAATTTCTTTCGTTTAAAAGAAGTTTAGTAGACTGTAGTCTTCCCTTCCACTGTAGAAAAAGGGTTTCGCATCCAAAACTCGCTCCCTAAATTCCCAGGAAAATATTCGCCAAAATCTTCAAACAAACCCAGACAATCTCTTATGTCGTTGACAACAGATTCATGAAGCTCAAGTTCATTTTCTTCTAAGGAAGGTGTGGATTGTTTTATGGGTGAGCCGATCCCGGCGGTACTGCAATACCGGGCCGACTCGCGGCAGAAGTGGAGCAAGCTCCTAGCATTCCGCCATGTTCCAAAAATCAGTTTAATATACTGATTGCTCTATGAGCAAAGTACCAGATATTAAGCTGATAAGAACAGATTTTAAACGTTTATTTAGACAAATATAAATATCAATTTACAGTTGTTCTTTCACAACTTCTTTTGTTGCAAATTGAATTGAATTTTTAAACCTTTTATTTTCCCATGAAGTGTGTTGTGAGTTTACCCTGCAGACCTTTTCACCTCGTTCAGTCGCTGAAATACGTCAGCCATGAAAGCTAGTCTGCACAGCCACTGCTCATTTGTAAATCTTTGTAAACGCTTAACTTTTTGTCTCATTTCATACAAAAGAGCAAGATAATTTTGTTTGGAAAGCCAAATAGATTGGAACTAATTAATATAGGCCTATACACATCACCGCAATATAAAGTTCGATCACGGTAGGAGTTTACCTCTGAAAGGCCTTTTTCCCTACCAGAAATCTATTATATAGTAGGATATTGGTAGGAAAAAATACCTTTCAGAGGTAAACTCCTACCGTGAATGAAGTATATATATACAACTGTGTTGCGAGTTTGAGTAATATCGTTGAGAGATAAAGAGTATTTCGCCAAGTCGTGACTGTTCAGGAAAGATGCTCAAATTACTCTAAATATAAGCAAAATAACTGCTAACGTAGAAGGTGTCACATAGAGGGTTGAAAATTCTCAGAGATCAGTCTCCAGCCGAGAACAAGTAACCAGATAACGGTGAAAACCTACAATTAGGGGTTTCCATAAGTCCCTTGTCATTTGGCCAACTTTCCCTTGAGAGCTGCTCTCGTACCCCCTGAAAGGTGCCCGCATACCCCAGTTTGAGAACCGCTGGCGTAGATGTTCAGCTCTCACACAATGTTTAAATCGACAATGTTATTTGATCTAACAACAAATACTGTTTTTTTTTATTATGCCGACAACAGAAAATTTTAAGATAGGTATTTTAGAACTAGCAGCGAGCTTTCCTCTTTACCGCGAGAAAAAAGTTTCGTAGTTTTCTTTCTTATTTTCTCGACAAAGAATGCTTGTAGGTGAAGGGTGAAAGGGAGTATAAGCTTGCACAGAATAGAGTATTTTCAGAAAACATACATAACATTGTACGTATTTCAAGGCGTGTGGCGTGACAGTGATTGGTACTTTTTTGTTGACTGAGGCGGCTACACTAACAATGAACCTACTATAGTTATCAGCGTGATGAGATATGAGCGTGAATCCAGTGAAGGTCGTTGACCTTAGCCATGTTCACTAGTAGGTCAACTTGTTTCCTTAAATGCCATCACTAATGAAGTCGGGCAGCTGGTGATTAGTGAAGGTCACGCTGGGACAGTTGAAGGCAGGGGAGGCGGTTGGCTATGAGAGGGTAGTGCCGTCATTTACTTTTACCACTTTCACCCTCTGTTGAGTCGGTCACTTTTGCACTGGAACGTGGGAAAAAATAACTATTTTGTATAGTTTGTTTTAATGAAACAAATAGCCGAAACTATTGTTAATGCATTTTAGTGAGGATAACACCACTTAGATATCATTTTCTGAAAATTGAAAAATGACACCTGGACACGGGAATCGAACCCGGGACCTTCGGCTTAGTACGCCACTGCTCTTACCACTGAGCTATCCAGGATTCGTCCCGTGCCCATGGTCATTATTCACTCATAGGTGAGAGCAGTGGCGTACTAAGTCGAAGGTCCCGGGTTCGATTCCCGTGTCCAGGTGTCATTTTTCAATTTTCAGAATATAATATAGTTTGTTTTGTTTGTTGTAAGAACACTTCCAAGAGATCCGTTATCTTTCCTCTTTAGTCCTCTTGTTGCAACGTGGACTTCCCCATGTGTTTCGGCTTTAGAAAATACGAGACCACCTTCGCGTGTTGGATCTGCCCACCGTGGGAAATTATTTCGAGTTTGCGTTGAAACCGTCCAATTTTTCATAGGAAGGCTGTTTTAGAAAATACAAACATGCTTTTTGGCCAAAACTGATAACATTTTATTCTTTTATTAGTTATTTTAAAGGTATTGATAATAGCCTATCAAAAGAGACAAATGCATATGACTTAACGTGTGGTCACATGAAAGTTGATCTAGTAACGTTTCTAACTGTCAGATAAAGTCATTCTTATGAAAATGAAACTGCGCATCCAATTCAATCTTCTTCTTTTTTTTTACTGTTTTACACCACGTTTTTAACTAGGCCTAGTTAATTTAAGAGTTAGGGATGAGGAAGAATGTTTTAAAGGAAATGTGCCCACTTTGGCACACTATCATGGGCAAAAGAGGGGGAAATCCGTCCCCAGTTTTTGCGGCCGAGCCTTGATCTCCTCGTACCTGAATGTCATTCTATTGCGAACTTGATGCCTTAAACTTTGTTACCACCGAAGTGACTTTGGTCAGCTTTTTAACTCGTTAATGTGTCTTCATGTTTTTTTTGTAGCTTACATTTTAAACCTAGATTTTTATAGGAATTCCACTTTCGAATACTAATATTGATTGAAAGTCACTAAAATTTGACATTCTAGAAATGTCGTAGCCTCCCTTTATTTAATTTATTAATTAAAAAGTTAATCTAGAAATGTATTAAAAGCTACCAATAATAAGCCTACTTCCTTATTGGTTACTGTATAATTTTAAAAAATCGTTGGAATAAGAATGTCAGGCCTAGTTACAATATTATTTTTTAAAAAATCACCATTGTGGGTGGAACATGAGTTTCCAATTTTCAAGTAGAGGGCTCCCTATGAAAATTAAACTTTACACTCAAGTTTTTAGAGGAATACCCTCTTATAAAATACTAGCCCCCTTCCCCGTAAAAAAATATTGTAAAGAATCCTGTAAAATAAAGCTTCAAATCATCCATCATGTCAATATAAAAACAAAACTTGTTTACTTATTTTTTTTGAAAATACATTCTTACCATCACTGTATAGCGCCCTCCCTCTTTTTAACCTCCCTCCTATTTTCATCTCATTCTTCTATAATTTTGTTTGCCTTGAGTGGAAAACCATTTTGGAAAAACCACCCTCCGGCCGAGTTTCAAATCTCGATCTCCCCGTCATCGTCATCGGCAATCTAGTCTACGGAGAGAATAACGCTTCAGACCATGCGGCCACCGAAGCGGGTGTGAATATGTTAATTTAGACCTACCTACTAACTTTTCTAGCTGTGAAAGAACTTCCTATGAAAATTCTACTGTAAGCTAGTTGTTAACCGTGGTGAGACAGACTCTTCACTTCTATGCAGAATTTTTTCAGGAGCTTTCAGACTTTTTTAAAGTAGACTGTCATTATTTCTGACATTTCCTGTTTGCCACGTGTTTTTTAACTTTCCAAGGTCACCATGTGCTTGATTATTCTGCGTTCAATCTTTCATAAGCCCCCTCCAAGCCATAACTAGCCTGTAATGATTTTAAAAGTGCGGGGACCTTGTTTTCTAATTAAGATGATATGGGATTGACAAATGTGGGTAGATTAGCTCCAAACTGNGGAATCCGAACCACGGTGGAGACCCGGCATTCCTCACATTCACATTTTTTCACGTTAGAGTAATTATATATGCATATAATCTGGACAGATAGTAGAACGCGGCGATAAAAAAAATGTGTGCATTTTACGTTGGTTCATCAAAAGGTCCGCGGGCCGCACAGAATCATGGATCGGGCCGATTGTTTGACGGCTGCCCTAGACCAGCGATTCTTAACCGGGGGAGGGGGGGGGGGGCGCTAAAGTTTTTTGGGGGGACCTTGAAAAAAAATTTAAAATGTTATTTGCTTATTAATAAAGTCAAATATAATGTTACATTTTGAAAGAAAGAGTTCGATGGCCGTAAGTATGTAACCACAGTAGACTCTCAATTTTCCGGGGTAATGAAGGGGAGGGGAAGCACGGATAATATAAATCACGAATAGTACAAATAATCCCCATCTGTTTACCACCGCCATTCAAAATTTGCTGCCCTTTGTTTCTACTTATTTATACGAAAAGGGATTTTCCACGATATTAAAACGGAGCAACAAAATCGACTCCGGCATGCGAATAGCATTAGGTAATACAATCGAAACAAGAATCGACAATTTAGTGGAAAGTGTTCAACAGCAGAGGTCTCGTTAAATACCTTTAGGTAAGTTAATTTCTGTTTTTTTATTTGTTTGTTATTATAATCAGTATATAAAGCCACTATTTTAGAATAAATCTTAATGATTAATATGTTAGTAAAAAACTAGGGGGCTGCGAGTAATAAAAGGTTAAGAACAACTTGCCTAGACCATTCGTTCACCAAAGCAGGTGGCAGGTAAAGAAGTTTGTAACTCATTTGCTGACGTAACCTTACGTGTAGAAAGTGCATGCTAGGAAGCGTTTGTTTTGGTGTAGGCTGCCCCATCCCTCCTAAACGGGATGTACCGCTGCCTCGTCCTTTTTTTTTTAATTCCATCATAACAGTGTTTGCAACTGTGTTCATTGTTACACCTGACGCGTGTTGACGCCGATGGAAAGATAGCTGGCTAAGTCAAGCCTGCATTTTGTTGTCTAGTAAAGCATTCTACCTTACGTTTATTCAAGGTCACACAATTTGCGTCTTTAGATCGTGAGATGATTCCTAAATATTTTACTGGAAATCATATTTTTTAAAGTTGGTAGCAATGATTATTGTGAAATTTTGCCTGTCCTATTTTAGTACATTTATTACCACTGATTCCTTCCCGTTCGGGTTATACCCTTAACTACTATTATTATTAGCACCTCTTCTTACTACCCGTTCGGGTTATACGCACTTACGCTAATGTGTAATGGTAGGGTGATTGTGAGATGAAATGAAGGACCTACAGTTTAACGTGGAATCCGAACCATGATGGAGGCCTGGCATCTTAACTACTAATTACACTAATGGTTTTAAGGAATGGGAAGGTTATATTTGTGAGAAGTGTATACGCTATTGCGTGTAGGGAGAGTGGAAATCCATTTTGTAAAAACCACACTCGGTAAACCCGACCGAGATTCGAACTTATATTTACCAGTCATCGACAGTCAAGTTTAGTTTAGTCTAGTCTATTGTGAGAGTAGTGCCTTAGACCATGTGGCCAACCAAGCAGGCATTTTATTACTTGTTCTAGTTTGTAATATCTGCAAAACTTCAAAAAGTAAAGTTGTTTGTATTGGTAAATGTGACCTATGCCTTGCCACCGAACTCCTTTCTAAATTTTACACTGATGGAGTAAGGATGAGGGCGGTAATATATAGAAGATATGTAGCCACATGTGCATGGAGGAAGAATGGAAACCTATTTAGGAAATAAACACCTTAATCAGGGTGTCCAGTGACCTGGAAAACAGGGAATTTTCAGGGAATTTGCTTGGTCAGGGAAAAGTCATAGAAAAGTCAGGAATTTTTATTAAATTTCTGGAATTTTTACATTTGTCTATAAAAAGCCTCATTTGATTCACAATAGTCAAAATAATACTTTTTTTTCAGTTAATACCTACCTAGAATCACTTTCACACCATTGCCCCTGTTGATCAGACTAATATCACTTCTCAAGGTCAACAAGTGAGTTTTGTGTCTTTAGCCAAAGTAGAGTCATGCGCAAAATTTGATTAGATCTACATTTTAAGTAGAAGGAACTAAGAATGACTGTCCCGCAACTATTTTAAATCTATTTTTAACTTAAAATAGTCCATATACCCGGGGGCAGAAATCGTTTAATCCCTTTATTGAGTGACACAATTTCAGAATGTGTATGTATCTAGAAAAACCTACTTAATTAATCTACAATCTTAAAAAATGATTTTCATAATATTCTTAATATCGATGTATAGTGAGTGGTCTGGAAAAAAGTAAATTGGGTCTGTAAAACCTGGAAAAGTCAGGGAATTTACAAATATAGTTCGGCTGGACATCCTGTTAATACATCAGGGAGGGATTCGAACTTGATGTCACTGGAAGACCGGGCAAAGCTTAACTTAGCCTTTGATAGCGTGGCTACCTGTCGGGTTACTTATTAATGAAATGTATTTATACTTGTTTTAGTGCAAGAGGGTGCTACTGTTGTCCAAGGGGGGCTTGCGAGGTGTGTCTGTAGAAAATACAGGAAAGCTGGGAGGTTCAGTGATGATATCTATTAAATAAGCTCACTTGAACTGCATTATTTTGATACATCAAATAATTTATTTTACTCCATCATTTAATGGGCCTCTGATTATTTACGCCATTAGTAAATTATATCACATTTAATTAAGTTTTGACTCACACCGGTGTGCACGCAAACCAATATTTGTCAAACCCACCTAGGCTGGTTCTCCGTTAACTGGAAAGTTAGGGTTCGAATCCCGGTTGGATTTATTGAGGGTTGTTTCCTTCACTCTCCCTCCTAGCCAGAGCGGGTATATTTCCTCCAAATTTTACCATCCTCGTCCCAACCCAATCAACTAAAACTTTACCATCCTTATCTCTACCCAATTAAACTACAATTTTACCCTATTCATCACTACCTAATTAAACAATTTTACTTTATTCATCCATACCCAATTAAACTATAACTATACCATCCTCAATCCTGCCCAAATAAAATACTATCCTATCATATTCATCCCTATCCTATTATACTACAATTTTACCATCCTACCTATTTAACTAGTTAAAAAAAGGTATAGCCTAGATGTGAAGTAAGGTGCGGTGGAAAAACAAAATATTCATGTAAAGTTGATACAAAGCTTTTGTTTACTAAACAACTAAAATGGCCTGGAAATCTTAAATTCAATTTAAATATAAACCTTTATTTTCTTTTGTCCCTCGTTTATCTGTCTCTTTCCCTGCAAATCAAGATAATAAACTCGTCGCAGTAATTTATTGAATCATCGTGACCTCCCAAGTCGAGAATAAAGCTCTCGGAAACTCTTTGTTGGACGCTATTGAAGATATGTGGGCGTTTGTTACGTCTGGTTTGCTCCGGTCAGCTGAGCAGAAAGAGATGACGTTATGTCCTTGTGATTTCCGCGAGGTCACCGGGAGAAATCGCCCGCCCACCCTCGAAACTCATCGTGTACTTTATGGCCGTTGAATTCACTTTGAGTCAGTAGAGAGAGTAATAAGGCTCGTAAATTGGGATTGAAGGAAGACGTTCTCAAGGAATCAAAGTGAATTTGAACCTCATTTAAGTTGGGGAGTATCGCTAGTTTACATTTTCCACGGCCGCGCTGCCTTGTATTATTGTTATTATTATTATTATTATTATTATTATTATTATTAGCACCGCGTCTTACTACCCGTCGCTGTCTTGTAATATTTTAGAGTAGTAAAGTCTTGAGCAGGACTTAATTTATTCTATTGATCGGAAAAGTCTTGTTATATTTTATCTTATTCTATCAGAACAAGTCTTGTTACATTTTAGAGTTAATAATAATAATAATATTTAGCACCGCGTCTTACTACCTGTTCGGGATATACGCGTTAAGTACTAATTACCCGAATGGATTAGGAATTGGGAAGGTTGAATTAGAGGAAGTGAACCCGCATTTGCGTGGATAGAAAGTGGAAAACCATTTAGGAAAAACCACCCCCAGTTCACCCGACCGAGATTCGAACCTCGATCTCCCCGTCCTCAGCAGTCGAGCTCAACCCGACAAGCGCGTTAGCCAACTACGCCACCGAGGCGGGTATTTTAGAGTTGTTTAGTCTACCACAGGCTGCTCTACGTTAGGCATGTTCTGTACTAATAATAAATCAAAGTTTTCGGTTCTGCGGCCTTCTGGTAGTCTTATGACAAATTAAAGTACATGTTTGACGTTTCCTCTTTACTTGTTCCGAATAATCATACGAATTTAAACTTAAAAGTCCGCCATTTGGAGATATAATTCAAGATTTTGCTTATGGTTGCTTAGTTGATAAATGTCGGAAGAGAGACTTCCGAGTAGATAAAATTCAAGATTTTCATTTGGGTTTTCATATGCATCTAAAGAAGACGAAACAAGCCAAGAAATGCTGTGACCACAAAACCGTCAGCCTCTTTTCTCATCTTGGGAAGATTGTGGTAAGTATACTCAATAGGTGACTGGAACAGAAAATAGAAAGTATGATGGGAAAATGCCATTTTGGATTAAGAAAAGGAAAATTAACCAGAGATTCTATCGGAATGCTGAGAATAATTTCAGAGTGTGTGCTGGAAGTCAAGGAAGAGGTCTATATTGGTTTCGTCGATTGGCAAAAGGTGTTCGATAGAGTGACGTGGAAGAAACAGATGGAAATACTCAAGAAGATTGGCATCATCTGGAGGGACAGAAGGTTGATTGCAAACCTGTACCTGGGACGAGTGAAGGTGAGGCTGAATAATGGAGAGACAAACAGCATAAATATAGGAAGAGGCACGCGAAATGATTTTCAATGGCACACTGGGCGATTTGAATAAAAAAAACCTTTATTTTTAATTTAAGCCACTGATACGAGTAATAATTTTAATAACAACTTGTTTTATTAGGGTAAGGCAGGGATGCCGTTTGTCACCCAGTCTAACTTGAATGGAGAGTGGCTGGTTAGAGAAGCCCTAGAGGGACATGGCAATTTCAGGATAGGATGACGCGTCAACAACACAATCAATTACACAGATCTAGCATTGCCAGCCAAAAATAAGAGTTACAGGAAATGATGGACCGGCTGGTGGAGATAGCGAGGAGATATGGTATGGAGATCAATATTGAGAGGTCAAAAGTGAGGGTGATTTTTTTTAAAAAAGGAAGAGCCACTGAAAATCAAAATTTGAAACCAGGATTTGGAAAATATAGAGCAGTTTTAGTACCTGGGAAGTCTTCTGACAAAGGGTACCTAATGCACCAAGGAAATTAGGTATAGGATCGCTATGGTTAAGTAAGTTTTCAACAATAAGAGGTTACTGCTGACCAACAAGTCGAGTTTGGAACTGAGAAAGAAACTGATTAAATGCTACATTTGGAGCAACGCGCTCTATAGAACAGAAACTTGGACTTCTAGTAAGATGCAAAAGAAATACTTGCAGAGCTTTGAAATGTGGGGCTGGAAAATACTGGAGAAGATCAGGTGGACAGACAAGGTGACGACTGAAGTAGTCCCAATACGAGTGAATGAGAAGAGTACCATTTTGGATGTGATTCTTCGGTGCAAAGCAAACAGGATCGGATATATCATTAAGGGGAAATGTCTTCTCCACGACGTCATAGAAGGTAAGTTTGAGGGAAAGAGGAGTTTAGGAAGGAGGATTCAAATATTGGATGACTTGAAGAAGGAAAGAGGAGGCAGAGGACAGGGCGCGTTGGCAGTCTTAAGTTTACTGTCAAAGGGAATGGACCTGTCGTAGGACAAAACGCCTAATAATAATAATAATAATAATAATAATAATAATAATAAATGTACCTATGCAAAATGTTGTAAGAGAGAGACTTCCGGGGAGATAGGCAGAATTATAGCCCATTTGCCGGGCCAGGTCTTGTTATATTTGAGAGTTTGAATATAATAGTTATACATGGATTTAAAAAAATAATATTTATACAGGCCTACTGTTATAATACTTTTCTTTTCTCATTATTTGCATCTTATTTTCCGTCTATGTGACCCGCATATGTTCCCTAATGGTTAAGGATGATAAAGTTGAGGAAATGCACCCGCACGTGTATCTATTTCACATGTGAGCCTTTACGTGTCACTTTTTAGGCGTCAGTTTAGAATAAAATGTATAAAAATAATTTTTCAAAACATATCTTATGCCGATAAAATTTAAGGTGTGGCATTTACTTCCGCTACATAGAATTCCTCACCTAACCAGCTATTCCCGAGAATAATGTCGCGTGTACTTTATTATCTTGCTGGAGTAGGAGTCATACCTTATCTTTTATTGGCATAAGGTATATTTTTGAAAAACCTTTTTATTTATTTTTATTTCTTAGCTATGTAAACTTAAATAGAGTATGTTTGAACGGTTAGGCCTACTATATAAAAGATTTACTCGAAATTTAATTTAATGCATTGCCACCCGAATTAGGAATATGTAGGCCTATATAGTTTTAGTCCCCTATCTTCATTAGAAATTACTCAAAAAATGATAAAAGATTTGATAGAGGCAGTAAACTAATATGAGATATATAAAAATACGGGTGGAGAAAGCTGTTTCTACGTCCCAGGCGCTTCTGTCATTTTCTTCCAACACCTTAATTTAAAGAAATATTTTTTATACCTATGGCATTTCCGAGAACAGAAATTTAAAAATCAAGGATGAGAGCCGGGAGAATTAGCTGTTATTTAAAAGGTACGTCATACACCTCAAAGACTTTGATTATACTATTGAAGTTTTTAACATTCTTCAGCAGACCAGACGCTAGTGACACATTCAACCGCTAAGCGCTGTAGTCGATATGTGAGTTTGAAAAGAGAATTGGAATCACTGTTATTGCTTTATTTGGAACTAGTTTTGGTAAGGTTTCTGGTTTAATCGTCTTTGGGAGGAATTAAACTGAAGTGTAAATCTTATAACTTTGAGCTATCTCGATTGAATTTGTTATTTAAATAGAAAATTTTTCTGGAAACAAATTAAAGGAAAATTTTCTGGGGGGGGGGGGGGG